>JAENHH010000247.1:0-83732 GCA_023509865.1 Trypoxylus dichotomus | reverse complement strand
AGAGATAGAAACAAGATTGAAAGACACCGTAATTCGTAGAATATTCTTTGCATCGGTTACTATTGTAGAAAGAATATTTATCTGTTTATATAACAACGCTTTTCCGTGTTTAAGTGTTAGTGTTGTACTTCAAGTTATTGATTCTATGCGCTTTATTTTTATATTTTTTCATTATGGGTAAAGAAAGGATATACCAAAAAATTACGTATTGAGGTATTGTTGTGTACAGGAGTGTATTCTCAACGCACAATTGCAACGAAAGAAGAACCATTAACGCTTGCATAGACAGTATGCTAAAAAGAATAAGCGCAATTATAAAAGGCAACGAATGCATTAAAAAATATTAGTTATATAGTTGTGACGATGTCTATAAACAGTTCTGAATAAACTTATGCGTTTCTCATTATATACTTTAACAAAATCGCTATTTTAACAAGTGGCCCTAATAAATTTGGACCGGGACTGTACTTTCAACAATAGTATTAGCTCAATATAGAAGCAACGAAGAGACCTTATAATTGTTACGTTTTAATAACATCCATGGATACTTATTCCACCTAATCTTACGCTATTTCTGTGCCATTGATCGCGTGTCCTCCCTTTCTACGTTTTAAAAAAGCAACTGAAACAATCAGCGTAGGTACATCCTCATAGTCTTCTTGTTCTTTTTCTGCTTTATCGTTTCTATTATTTTATTTTTCTTTTTTTTCTTAGGAATACGTCCCTGTTAGTAGTTTAATATGCCCGTATATATGCATTAATCCACGTATGCGCAGGTATTTTAATGACGCTTACACGTTTTCCGATAAAACATCAACTACTAATTGACGATTTTAATCTGAACGTGCCGGGTTGGGTCGCGTGAACAACGCTCGGTCGGCTTTACCTATTCTAGATCGCGGCAGGGGTCCGTGTCGGTCTCGAACGCACGATACGTCCGAAAGATACGAGCGAAGAAGCGACGAGCTGCTGCCGGCGGTCGCTGTTCGAGACTCGACGGCGTTGGAAACCCGCCGAGATGTAAATGATTTCGATCCGTGACGCCGCGCGTTCGCTGTTCAATCAACGACGCGAATATAACGACCGCGGCGTCGCAGGTTTGGCGATCGTGAGTTATATTGGCGTATCTTAAGCAATTAACTGCCTTCTTGTTACGTCTTATCTTTGAAGATCGGAACTTATAAAAGGGTCTATAAGCATCGTTTAAATTCGTCCGGAACGGCGTCCGCTTCAACCACTTAACCCCTTAGCAATTACCAATTAATATCGCGTTTCCGGTTTGCACGGTACGCACACATATGTATGTACCTACGTATATGTATCCATTCCGATAAAAAGAATTTTTATGTACGTGCATATACGCATATGTATAAAACCGCTGTCATCGTCTTCGTACCGCATCGGCTGGATCAATACGGAATGTCTGTGTTTAGCGTATTCAGCCGCAATTATCCAATTTGCCAATTTCTGAGCACATAAACGCCAGAAACACGAGGATATGGATGCGGCGTGACCTAATAATTGCGGACGGAGGCTTTATTTCAATTCCGCGGCTTAAAAACTGTCATTCTTTAAAGAATGTCGTCATGAAGATGCAATACTCAGCGTCTCGGGAATTATGCAATCCATCATAGATCTTGATGATTGTTAATTGACTTCAGGAACTCTTTTTATATATAGATAACATTTACATTAGGTCCTTTATGAAGTTTACTGTTTATTAGTAGTACAGGCAAACTTCCATGAATATCGATTAGAGAATGATTCATGACCCAATATAGTAATTTTCAGAATAATACTCATCGTCACAAATACGAGTATTTTTAGGACAATATTGCAGGTAATAAATTTACAATACGCTTTGGGATAGGAGCAGGCCACCCGAAAGTGTATTGCGTATTGAGAAATGCTAATCATCGATATCTTCAGTTGCATACACACTTTGACATATTTTAGAAGACTTGGATTTTTCGCAAAACAACGTAGGGGGTACCCCTTTGAAATTTCGTCGAAATTTCGCCCATCTTGGATTTGGTTCAAGACTCACCGAATGCTATCTCCAATCATACAGAATACGATTCTAATACCAATATTGGCACAAGAGAACTAGTCTAGACGGTATTCGTTTCTAAAGATTTGAAAAACATGTGAAAAGTGTAATGACTATTGCTAAATCCTCCTCCAATTTTAGAATATTAAGTATTTCGCCATGATGGATAATTTTTCTACATTCCCCTTCATCAAAATCTTCAGTTGCATACGCATTTTGACATATTTTAGATGACTTCAAACAATCAAGGAATAAGTTCTGCGCTTTGGGGTTGTTCTTCCTACGCCGGTACGGGAGACTTGAGGCGAATCAAAGGTATTTTGCGAAAAGAAGGCTATTCAGAAATACTACAAGAAAATGCAATACCATCGGGGCAATGTCTAATCAGCGAAAACTTTGTATTCATATAGGAGAACGACCCCAAACACTCAGCAATGATACGCAGATGGTATGAATTAAACAGGAGGGTGACGATTATTGGGAATCTTTCTAACTAGAATTTGGCTGCATTTTTTTGACGACTATCCAGAAACTAGTTTGATCTTTTATTTGCGCAGCGCACTCATCATGTATAATTTTATTTATTTATTATTTCTAAAATTGCTTAATAGCAATACATAAAGTAAAAGTAATAATTTTGCCTTAACGCCCTAATCAATTAGATATGATGATAGTAGTTCATACAGTGGCGAGATTCAAAAATACCAGCTCTTCTAGTCTTATCGAAAAGGAGAAAGAAATAGGAGTAAAGAAGTATCATTGCACTTCTTTACTGGCGTTTATCTGACGATAACCGTACGTCGTTGGCAGAATCTTGCCGGACTTATCGATGTAAAAATCTAACAATGAGATGGTGTCCTGCGGATGGCCGACCTCGTCCATTGTACGTACGTACGTACGTCGAAAAGTATATATGGACTCGCGTACAACGCGCAAGGTTCGCGGATTCCGCTTCGTCCGTTTGCGGCGTTCCTTTTCACAAAAATGATTGATTGACAGAGTTAATAGAGATTGCGAGATAGGAAACGAGCGGCAGAAGCTTGCGAAGCGTTCTTATGCGCTATACGTTCTGCTACGCAGATGAGCCCTGAATCGAACGGGTGCGATGGTATCGAAGCGAAGAATGCGGCTAAAACGTTGAACAACGATGCATCATAGATTGGAGGAAAATGCTTCGAACAATAAGTCTTCTTCTTCTTCTTGTGATTTGAGAGGTGAAACACCGTATCGATGAAAGTCTAAGTTATCAAATTATAATTTAACCGATATACGGCACACCGTACCGTTTTTTAGGATGCGCAAATAACGTTCACTTGTTAATCGTTCGGACGTGCTAATCAAATTACCGACACCAGACGAAGTATTCATTCGCGTACGTTAGTTAGTCCATGGGTCAATTTTCGCGTTGTTCTTGTTTGTTTCCTAATCGAAGTAGCGGTTTGTTGGCTGGTTGGCAGCAGCACGATTTCTCACATCTTCATTTAGTAGGCATCTTTTTGTGTATAAGTATTACATGTATTGTAGCAACTCGTTGGCTAGTTCTGTAAGAGTTCGAAAACGACTTTGTAACTATTTCCAATTTTAAAATTCTTCCATCAGTGTATAGTTTTAGGTCATCCAATTTTTTTATCTTCAATCTTACCGGTATCTTTCTAGAATTTTTGTTATGTACACTCATATACTTTTCAATACTAAATTCCACTCTAAAACTTAATTCCGGTTCTATATGTACAATATAACAATAATAACGATAACGATTGATGTCCTTTATTTCCTTCATTTTTCTCGAACAATAACATTAAAATACAGAAAATTAGGCGGAGTTCAGACTGTTACAACGCCTATTCTTCCGCTCAACCTCAAATTAATCTATCTAATAGATAAAGAGAGCAAGTATGCTAAGAAATCTACATGATTAAGGAAATTGAAAACTGCAGTTTACACCCGGCATCCCCCATTACTGTATCATCTACGCACCACACTCAGCTGCCCCAGAGAATAATATAGTATAAAAAAATGCAGGCTTGGCTTAATTATGACAGATTTATAATAACCGTACTTATTACAGATGCATTTACTTATTTTAAAGACCATTATAATTGTGCAAATATTACGCCATTACACGTCGCTCAGTCGTTTTCGTTATGTGGAAATACCTCTTCACCATTACGAACTTTTGCTCAGGAAAACTACAGTGGAAACATAGTGCGCCATGATTCGGTTGTTTAGACGAACGTGTTCGCAATTTTAATATTTATTAGCAACATATGTGCATATATTATAAATTCCGACTTAAACAAAGTTATGTATTTCACAGTTCGACGCTAATAATCAGAAACCGTAATTTGTGAATCTTATTTATTCGTGAGAGAATCATTTGGTTTTATGATCTTCCAATTCATTTCCAATCGTTATTGCAAGATACGTGCATACGAACGAAACAAAATGCTTACCCTCCAGGTTGAACGGGCGGCAACGTATTCTCATAGTTGGCGTGGTATCTGGGCGACGGCGAAGGAGACGGTGACGGCTCCGGTGACGGCGACGGATTCGCTACAGCCCGATGCGCTAACATCCACAGTAGAAAGACACCGAACGAAGACGCCAATGGTCTTAAGCGTTCTTTCCAGTTCGCATGCCCCGACATCACTCACTTCACCCAACCTGAAACCAGAAGTATAGCAATTTTTATCGATTAAACGACGAACCATTGGCAAAATTCGGATCGAAGCAAAAATATATTGAAGCACCTACATACATATGTACACACATACATATATACATACATACATAGTCACGCATCTCGCTTAGAATAAATCGCTAGCAGCATAAATATGCATGCGCACACAGTGTACTTAATATATTTCGAACGTGGAAAATGATGTAATCTTCGAGATTGTAAATTATTATTATTATTCACTGACTGTTAATAAGCGGACCGCCCCTCGATTTTACAGATTCGAACGGGACCGAATATTGAACGGCGAAGCATTGTTTGTGGCTCCCATAACATTTTTCTGGCATTGATTTAGTTTAACCTTTTTCTTTTACCAAGTTCTATAAATTCTCTCTTAAATAATCATCCGCAGAATGAAAATTGTCTGCAGATATGCGCAAGAAAGCCAATACATCTTCTAGAGGTGCGTGATATATTCAAAATATATTGCGCCACTTTATCGAGCTCGTAATCGAAGGTAAGCCTTGGATTATTCAATGTTCACCATCTAGATATGTTCACAAGATCGACCTGCGGAAAATTACAATTTTCAAGACTAGAGACTTTGCGGAATAATTTCAAATTATCAGCCGACAGTAATGCATGAGATGAGGTATAGGTTACTATATCACTTGTAAATAAAATAGATATAAAAAGTCGGATGTTAGAGCCCTGGAAAACTCCGGACAAAGGAGTAAATTCGGGAGAGCTAAATTCATTGAAGAAAAGATACTGCCGTCTATTAAATAGGTACGATTGAAACAAATGTACCACAGCATCACTAAATCGAAGGGTTGATACGCTTTTTAATCCCCCAATGAAGTTATAACAGCTATATGACACCCTACACGTTGCTTGGTGTGAGCTTTTACAGGAAATCAGAGATCATCTTATTAGAGATCTGCCTATGGAAATAGCAGTTTTAGATATTAAATTTCATTATTTTTTTTTTTTTTTCTATAAAGATTACGAATTTAAAATTATTTGCGATTCGCTTTTTTATCGCGTTCTGTCGATTATATATCAAACACAATACAAAAATTCTTTCTACAGATACAATTCCATGTATTATCTTTTTAGCTCAATTGTGTTTTGAATATATCGAGCTTACAAATCGCGATGTAATAATTTTACTAAACCGAAAGGCGTAAATATGCGTATGCGTTCGTATAAGATCCGTCTAATTTTTTTTTTCTCATTTTAAAGGTAATATGTTACATATATATGTAAACATTTCGAACGAAAACTAGGCCTATGATGATTCATTTGCTAAATATTTCTTTAAAACCCAGAATAGCTACGGTACAAGTTTACGATCCTACGTATGCGTACAAGTAATAGGCTTTTTCACAACGTTAGCCTTCTTAAAACCAAGAGCCCTTTTTATTTTCTATCGCTTTTGTTTTCTCCTAATTCTCAACATAGTGTACAGGTGCATACGTAACTATAATTAGCTTGAGGAAATGGAACTAATTGGAGATAGTTCTATTCTCGGAACTTAGATCCACATGTAGGAATACGTAAGATACGTAGATTGTCAACTGTTAAGTATATCGAGTCGGGCCATCATTTAGCGGGTGACTAAGAACCGAGGAGAGTGAAGACTATTTTTAGGCGATTTTTTCCCCGTTTATTTCGTGCATTTACTGCGATACGCATCTATGTACGTACAGTACCCGGTAATTGAATTAGAGCCACACTTGCGCCCAAACAAATACCAATATGAAGAGCGTACGACCGATTTTTCGATTGCAAACGTATTGGATATTCGAAGAGAAAGTAAATACCTGAAAACGGTGAATTGATAACCGCGCTTATAAAATCCATGCGAATAATATTAGTTTGTTATTTTGTTTTAATTTAATTTAAATCTGTATTTGTTTATTTGCTATTCACACCGATGAATTGCATGATGCAGGAGCGATGACCGACAAATAAGAAGATCAGTACTCGAAAATTAACTAACCTCCGCCAAAGAGCATATCGGAACACGAATTTCGAACGCGTAAAGTTTGCTGCCAAAGAGAAGGTAAGCACGCATATACATCCACAATAATTGTCATTAATCAATCAGTAATTTCTAGAACATACCAATACATAAAAAATAAATTGGTTTTTGTCGAATTTCGTTCTCTGTGCAGTAGGTCGTATTTAGCAGTTGTTATTACATAACTGAAGACTAAAGGCTTATTCCGCCGACGAAGCTGTAAGGCAGGAAAATATTAAACATACACCCAATGTAATAATTTAAACGTGTACAACAGCAGCAATTAAGTAGTCCTTCTGTCTTTCTTGAGTCCACTACCTGAACAACAGGATCATACAGGGCATCGTCCCGCACAGCTTCTAATAGCCCGGTAACTCGCCGATCGAAGAAAAATGAATTCAAAATTGCAAGAGGTAGCAGTCACCAAAACGAAAGGATGTTTCACAATATACTAAATGTAAATTATTTTATAATAGATAATGAGCATTTCATATTGGAAGTACGTCTACATATGTTCTAATATCTAACAATATCGCAAAAACACAGAACGGTTCTAATTCAATTGCCAAGGACTGTATGTACACTGGTGACCGTACAGTTAAGAACGATTTGCAAAATAACAGTTATTCGTTTGATTTTATTTTATACTGTGCTCTTCCAATTCATAAAAATGGATCGCGTAGAACAAAGAAGCGCAATAAAAATACTTCCAGAAGAAGGGCCTGACACCAACTCAAATTCATAGACTTTATAGCAACTATTGGTGAGTCTGCAGAACGGTAACAACAGACAAAAACGTTAAAAAGATACATGCTATCGTACTGCAAGACCGAAGACTACGCGTCAGGGACATTGTGGACGATACCGGCTTATCGTATCATGTGGTGCACAACGTACTGACTAAAGAATTAGATATGAAAATGATGGGTGCCCCGAATGTTGACGATTGATCAATAATGAAATCACTATTTGCAAAAGGAGCAAAGCATTACAGGGGCCTTTGTAAATTGCGAGATGCTATTAAAAAGAAACGCCGAGAAAAGTTAAGGCACGGTGTGCTGTTCCACCAGGATAATGCTCCCAGCCACACATCTGCTATTGCAATGGCTGTTATACACCAAGTGGGCTTTAAATTAGTGGAGGCTGTTCAGCAAATTAAAAGAAATCTTACGTAAGGCAAATTTTTTCAGTAATTACAAAAGTGATGTAAGCTGTAGAGAGGTGGTTTGGAGATGTCGGACAAAAATTCTTCCAAGAAGCTGTTGAGATGTTGGAGCACCGATGGACCAAGTGCATTAGTGTAGTGGGAGACTATGTCGAAAAGTAAAAAATATAACGCCACTGCCAGCATAGAGATCCACTCTCGTATATTTGTTTCTATGTTGTATATTAGTAATTATACGTTCAGCGTTAATTGTTTCTTTATATATAAAACGTCTATTCCAGGCGTATAAATTAAATATCCTACTGTATGTTAAGGTGTATTCCTATTTTAATAAATCATTCCAATACACAGTATGCCGTTTTTCATTAACTCGCAAGCAAACGTAACTTGAATCTGTTAAAAATATGCGTATCGTTCTTAGTTATACGGCCAGCATTGTACATAGATAGTACCTTTTCACTGTTGGAAGACGCCGCGTTATAATACGAATACAAGCTAGTTTCCATTTAATACTACGGCAGTATAGAACAAAATTGCCTAAAAATAGTGTAAGAACAAACAGTACGTAAACAAGATTAATTGGCCGACGAACTAGACGTAAATAGAGAAAAATACTTCTAATACTATGCATATACAATTTAGTAAACGCTTGTATAACATAAAGCACGATATATGTATATGCCGTAACTTACACTTACACGTAGATCGTCTTTTAACCCGGGTTTAGAAGTATGTAGTTCCAGATTTTTGCATTATATGTACTTACATATGTAAGTGTACATTTAGTGATAGCTATTTTTTTTTAGCTGAAATATTTACAATACATACACATAAGCAGTAAAAATAAACAAAGCTATAATCTAAATTTTAACGCTCGCAAAAAAAAAAATTATTTTGATAATTGCCATCGTCGAGATAAATATGTAAATTTGGTCAAGGATCTTGCATGTATTATACTAATACGCGTACGGACATATATTTAACGTATTGTACTCGAATACACGCATAATCATGCTAATTTATACAATTTAAGATTGCCAATTTAAGCGACTAAGCTGGTACTGCAACAATTCTATAGTAAACGTTCGTTTTATTTGAAAATATCATTATTATTCGATTGGAAAAAGTGAGACGCTAATGAATATAATTTGCCAAGTTATTACAGATTCGGTTGAGAAGTCAGTAAGAATTATATGCCTAAGAAGCACCTTCAGTTATACACTTTGCTAAGAATTTCAGTACGTACGCACTGTCGAAAATTTGAGCGAAAAAAAAAAGAGGAAAATCTTCGAGATTCAATTTAAGCAGTTTAAATCGTACGCATTTCTCTCAACGTTTCATAAGCTGTCATAAATTCGTGGGTTGTATGGTGTTTATCATAATGAACATATCCGGATAGTTCAAAGTTTATTTATCTTATATTTCCGTTTAATACTGTATCTCGATGTGTAATTTATATATTGAAAATATATTTTTTACTGCAACTTTGTTCGTTTGTTTTTCATACGTTCGCTTTGATTCGAATTTTATGTTTCTTTCTTCTCGGTATTCATTTCAAAATTCGTCATTTCCGAAATTACTCCGGCAGACAATTAAGCAAGGATTATTATTAGTATTTCGTAATATTTGAAAGGCGCGATTTGTTATCTTTGGGAAAAAATTCAGTTTTTCAATAAACGGTACAAAAATTAAAAGGATAAACAGTTGGTTTAACCTTCAGAAGAAAACATTGAATATAAAGAAGAAATATAAAAATGTACAATAACAATAACAAGAACGGTAAATTTTATTATTAACTTCATTAAGAATATTTTAAATACAGGTGTAATTATATGATAAACGGAAAGGGTATATGGTGTATTTATATACTTAATTTCATACTATTATTACAATTAAGTACAAATAATACGAGAATCTACTCATATTTATTGTATTTGTGCGATTATATATGGGAAAAGGCAAACATTGCTCCTCTGTTCAAAGCAAAATGATAATCAATTTACATCACCAGAATCGAAATATTCGCGGTATTGCAAATGAGTTGAACGTTTCCAAAACTTTAGTGCATAACGCAATTATGTATTTTAAAAGACACGGTACAAGTGAAACTGTTTCTGTACGGACGTATCCCAGGAAAACTTCTGGGCAGGTAGATAGAAGAATAGTAAGGTGGGCAAATCCATTAATGATTGCTGTCGATATTAATAAAAAGCTTGCAGGCTAGTTCAATTAACATAATTACACGAACTGTTCCAACATGTTCAGTTGAGGCCGGTTTGCATAGAAGAATAACGAGGCGAAAACCACAAGCTTCGAAGCGTAATCGAATAAAGTTTGCACGAGAGCATTTACTTTGGACCGAGCAGTAATAGAAACTTGTACTTTTCAGTGATGAAAGTAAATTTAACAGACAATGCGTGTGGAGACTGAAAAATTAACAATTTAATCCCAAATATTGCACAACCGTCGTAAAAGAAGCTGATGGCAACGTGAAGGTTTGGAGGTGTATGTCGTGGCGAGGTGTTGGTCCTCTTCATCTCATTAACGCTATTATGGAGGACATCATGCTTCCTTATGCGGAAGAACATTTACCGATAATTTGGAAGTATGTTCAAGACAATGACGCCAAGCATACTTCCAAGTTGGTAAAAAAATGGTTTGCGCATAATGCAGTCGATGTTATTGAATGGCCATCGAGTAACCCCGACTTAAACCCGATACAGGATTTGTGGAATGACGTGAAATTTGATTTGCGGGATAAAAATGTTTCTAATTTGAATGAACGTATTTATATGTTCACATGTATTTACATTTTTTTTTATTTATAATGTAAGCCACACATTGTATAATTTTTAAAAATTTGCTTTTTGTACTACTGCTGTACAACTATGCTAGTTCATACTTTATTTTTTATTTTTCATATGTTTAAAGGTACCTATTAATTATAAAACAAAACATTATTTAAAAAAGAAGATGCGAAACACGAACACATTTTGCAGTTTAAGTAAATCTCGTTAGATACAGGATGATATGTACGTTGTTAGTTTAATGATAATTGAATTAAGGCACTCGTCACAGCAATTTCCCAAAATGTTCGATCGTACCGTTTACGCTACAATGAATGCATTGAATAATTGGGAAGTTTGAAAAGTACTCACAATCCAATTCCTATATCTCAAAACAAGGGAACGGGCAAAAGTTCGCGAAACATCAACGTTCTTTGCAGTATGTAAACTACCACACTCAGCACATCACGTCCAGCAGTTCTAAATGTCTCGAACTTAATGCGGAAGAAGAAGGTAAAACGAGAAAATGTGGCCCGAACAGATAATTGTCGTCGGTCTTGTCAAAATTCGGAATTGCCGTCGTTTTAAAGTGCGCCGGTTTTCGTTGCACAGACCGTCGCCAATTGCCGAATCAACATCTACTAAATACCAGTATCGTACGACGACTAAGACGGATTAATAATCGGGACGCACAGGCAGCATCGGACGACAAGACCTACCAGCGTAAAGTAATGCTATTACTTATCTTGCGCCCGCACACTATCACAAAGCGCGCGTCGTGTATTACGCGGTGTCTGTCTACATGTACAATCTATAAGTGTTGGTTGATGGTACTTCGCGATGCTGACCGATCCGAAGTCAAAAACGTACTGCGCCTTGGTGGCAACTAAACGCCGACTTCATAATACATAATACGCTTCTTCTATATCGTAGTAGACGGACAATAACTACGAAAATACTACATATGTATGTATAGTACATCTTAATTGTGTACATATGTACATATATACTTACGTATGTACATATGAAAATCAAATTCGCATAGATACGTCTACGTATGTATGTATGTATATACGAGAAATGCTATTCCGGATAAGAAGGAAAATATGTGTACAGGCGGATGTACGCAGAAGAAGACGATTTCTGTACTTGAGAAATTGTCTTCTTCTGCTCAAGAAATCCAATTAGTCCGATCAAGCAACAAAGAAATTATAGCTATTATTATAAAATTAACTATTATATTACCGGAAGGATACAGATTTTCAAGCTGTGGGTCGTTCAACTGGAGACGGTGTTTTGGGTGCATTTTCCGCACATATTCATGTTATTCCTTTTACTTACTTACAATCATTAAATAGAGCTCCACTAATTGGTACTGTTGTATGCGACATTGAGTTAGTATAAATCAAGTTATGGTATACAGTAGAGTCGCGATTTAGTGAACTCGGGCTACCCACTCTAACCAACGACCAAAACTTTACATTACGTCGCGATATAACGAACATGGAATGAATGAACAACACCATAAAAACGCATATTTAATGTCGGGACTTTCCCTAAATATCTTAACATATTTCAGTGTGTAAATAGCATTCGCTGAATAAATATGTATGTAATAAGTATTTTCGCGAATTTGGTTGTTATTTGAAATGTTAATTTGAAATGTCGCAAAGAAAACATTTAAAATTGGACGAAAAACTTGAAATATTTGAGTGTTTAAAAAAAGGAAACACAGTAACAGAATTAATGAAGAAATGTGGAGTAGCAAAGTCCACTATATGCGGAAAAAAGAAGAAAAGACACATGATCTCTGAAAGAGTTGCGAATACATTAGTTGCTCCAGGTAAAATGAAAACTTTAAAAATGTCTACCTATGTTTATGATCGAAAAAATCTGATATAAATGGTTTCTCAAATTACGAGAACAAAATGCGCCAGTAAGTGGAATTATGCTACAGGAAAAAGCAAAAGTTCTACAAAAGAAATCAAGCCAAAAAACATCGTCATTTACTGCCAGTAATGGTTGGTTGAATAGATTTAAACAACGCTACAGAATACGACTTTTAACAATATAGGGCGAAAAATTATCATCTCATCCAGAGTTGGTAGATCCACCGAACAAGATCTACGTTGCAAATACAGAAAAAAATGCACCGGACAGAAAAATTCTAAAGCAAAGAATTGCATTCTTATTGTGCACGAATGTAACAGGAAATCATAAACTGCAGCCTTTGGTGATAGGCAAATTTAGAAACCCAAGATGCTTTCGAAATTTCAATTGTCACATTTATTACGAACTTCCAAGATGGGAAGAATGACAACTCAAATATTAAAAACCTTTTTCCGTGATGTATTTATTCCCGAAGTAATTAAATTAAAAATTATACAATCATTGAGACTTTGTTAGCTTACTAACGCAGCTGCTAGCAAATTATTGCCTCATTACAAAATTACAGTTTAAGGGATGCTGTGTTAAATCTCATAATGACATGGAACAGTTTGAAACCAACACTCATAGAAAAACGTTGGCATGATATTGTACATAGAAAAGATGTCCAAGAAAAAGTCCCACTGAGTGAATTAAGATTAACATTTCTCGGCGATGAAACACGTAACGTAGCCAGAATGGTTTTAAATCTTTTGCGACATATTGAACCAAATGTGAAAAGAATCGTAAAATGCGGAAACATAACGATATCTACTTTAGGTTGCGTATGAGGAAGCCGACGTGGAACATTGGAATAAAGACGTTGTGTTGAACAACACAGAACAAAATGAAGAAGAATTTCGTTCAGAATCTGAAAAGAAAGCGGGACGTATGTTCAGTAAAATAGAACAATCTATTTCAACTGATCATGCTCTAATATCACTAAATGAAGTGACTAGAAATTGATTATTCCACATCACTTGCTTTGCTTTAATTTATCGAAGATTGTAACATTTTTTAAAATCTCGCAGAATAGTGTTGAACCTTACTTATCTACTACTACAACTAATCTTGCAAAATTAACGCAATATAGTGTCGAATCTAAGGATGGAAGTCAACAACTGAACTAATATGTACTGACTCTAGTAAGACACTATCGATCATTCATTTACGGTATCTAAACCGAGTGATTTTGGTGTTCCTCCAGGTATAACAAAATTAATCCAAGGATCCAACTAGGGTGCCCTTTTATTCAATATGTACTGGGACGACCTTCTGCAAAAATTGGACAGCAAACGATCTTAAAATCTATAATACTGTAGCCTCCTCGACAAATTGCCTATTTCGCCAGAGCAGTCTGGGTGCTACACTTATGGAATTCACTTGAATCTGTAAGTGTGCTATCGTAAACTACTCTTGACAAAACAAATGTATTACCCTAGATATGAAACGGGCCAAATATATAACTTACAACGCTCCTAGTTCCAAAAAAAGATAATTACATGCAAATCCATGGGCTATACTGCATGCGACCTAGTATTTCGAAGCCTGAGCGACATAGTCTACAGATAGCAACGGGTACTTTACACAAGTTTCACCATGCGGAAAATAATTTGGTGGTTTCTATTCTGTTAGTTTTACTGAAAATAAAATCACGCCATATTGCGTTTCTCCATTATCTTTCGAAGAAACGTACAGGACGTTCCACTTAAAATAAGAAGGTTGGTATGATTTTCAGCGCTAACGGAAAAGGAATTAAACTATACCTATTAACACTAAAGGTTAGTTTACAAAAAATATAAATCGACGTATTTCCCTAATAATGCTTTTGTTGTCGTTGAAAAGCGTAGGGAAGGGGATACTTTAGGATCATGGTATATACAACTGCCACCTCGTTACGAATCTTATACTTAACGAGCTTAGGTGTCAAATAATAAAAAAAAAAAAAAACACATCAGAACACACAACAGAAATTAGATTGGGAGTCGCACTTACACACGATGCTCGACGAGAACCGACCAATATGCCGACTCGAACGCATACATATACGCTCATATGATCGTGAGGTCCGAGCAATGAGAAATGACATTAATTTTTATTCTCACAAAACTATTTTTATTACACGGTTCATTGCCTGTGCGTTAGCTGATAAGGTTATTTTAAGTCTTATACAAGCGTTCACTTGCGTACGTACATGCATAATAAATTCAAGCATCTACGAACGCATGTACGTATGTGTAGTATATACATATATAAGAAATTGAGAAGGAGAAAGGATGGACAAATACGGTGACGAATAGAGATCCCCTCTAAATGTAATCCGGAATAATCTTCGTCGAGTTCTAAGAATGTACTAGGCTTCTATTTCTAGTAGTTGATATCCGCGGTTTTCAACCATCATATTCGCAAAATTACACATCTCTAACCAAGTCGTTCATGTCTTAAACCGGTAGAAATATTGAATTAAGGATTGAGTGTCTGTATTCGCTTAATTTATCGCCTTGCCATTTCCTTCTATTCTCAAACATCAAACATGAGAAGTGTGGTCTTAAGCAACTGTTAAAAGACGTCGTGTATCGTTTTCAGAAGGATCGATTGCAGAGTGGAGGAGACGCCTCGCATTTTTTCCACGAATATTTTCAACGGCTCTCGTACATGTGTGACGGCAGATTCTACCGATGACAAAAAGCAAAAAAAAATGGAAAGATTGCCCCTTCGAAGTCCGTCTTTAGATTATCTACTGCGGAAAAGATTTTTCCCATCCACTTTAATAAATAAGCGAGAAAAAACGGAACGGAAGGAAATTAACCGTGTACGTACGGCTAGCGTTTCCGCCATCGTTAAGGCGAAACGTCGTCCTTATCGCGCCAAACATAGGATACTACTACCTATGTGTATATCATCGAAATAGTTTCAGCAGAGTCCCTCTTTCTCGCATGCGGAGGGACTAGCCGGAATCTTTGTCTAAGTAAAACTCACTCGGATAACTAACAAAACATTTATCAGTTTATTACGGTATCGTAAAAGCAGCACGACACGCAACATCCCCTTAAATAATTCGATACTCGTTCACGGATAAAGAAGGCGAGGTTAAATGTAATAGATTCGTTAATAAACTAACGTCGAAACGTATAAGTAATTTATAATAGGTCAATACATAGCTTATGGTAAAGACGCATTTATTCTCGCAAATCTGAAACTTAAGACAGTCCTACAGAATCATCATTCTTCGAGTACGAATCCTTCCAAACGAAATTTCTCTTGCAACAGTTCCATGGTATCGAAGGTGCGTGTGGCATCTTGTACCGTATTGTTGAGAAGAAAAAACATTGTTTAGGTCAATATTCAACACTTAATACAACAAAAGTATAATATTTGTCCTTGACAAAAACGTTAAGTAGTTCATTCCATAATTGGTATAAAGCACGGGCTGCTATTATTTTTCAGTAGACTCCCCTGACGCTTCTGCAGTGACAGATACACATTCTTTTAAGTAGCAATCAAGCCTGATTCCTTATGAATTGGCCAGTACATTTGGTCTGTGCTCTTATTGTTTGATGGAATGCCGCGAAAGCACATAAAACGTTGATTTTGAAGAAATGGACAGTATCGTAGATTGAAAATGCAGAACGATTTTTTTCGATATTCGTTCCCTCTTATTTTGGAAAGAGTGATTACTTACCCCAAGATACTTCATAGGTAACATATAGCAGTAAACTCCACTCACACAAACTTATTAATTATTTGGAACGCAGCGTTTCGATAGCACGTGGACTCCCATTGTCAACCGTGAATTATACAACCACACAGTCCTTACAATCGTTACCGCAAGATACCTTTTCAAAGCACTTCACTTGTTTTCTAATTTAAAAAGACCTTAGGGGACGTCGTTTTAAGGACGACAGTGAGTTGCAACCAGCTGTTATAGAACATTTCGACGAAAAAACCTGAGATTATTTTTACAAGGATCGTTGTAATAAATGTGTAGAAGTTAGGGGAGATTACATTGAAAAATAAAATTTCTTATATTGTTCCGAGTTTTTTCTGTTCTATATCAGGCCGAGAATTTATGGCGCCTACCTCGTACGATAGTATCAATTTAGATATTTTACATATAGAGGCGTACGTGCAAGTATAATAACGCTAAAAAGATATACTCGGGGCGTTAGGCAATTCGAGAAACATCTTTTTCGCTATTAGTACGTCAAGCGGCACCCTTTTCTTTTTCCCTAATTACGTCACCTACATATATCGCAAGTAGGTGTCGTATTTATCTCGCGCTATGCGTAATCCTCCCTCCGCCAACCGGCGTAATATCTACGTTTATCTGCGTGCTATCTTATCTGTCGTTTGAATGTTCGTTATTCATCGAACGCCTTGTTCCCTGCTAAAGGTGCGTTCGAATAGAAGCATTTCAAGATGAGGGAGATTATACATTTGCAGGTCGGCCAGTGCGGAAATCAAATTGGATCCAAAGTAAGCAATTTTCCTAATAATTTCCATTTCATTTTCAACCATCGAGAGCATGTACTTTTGCGCCCACGTAAGCGCATACGTGTTTCTGTAGCATTTAAGGATTATAGATTATCCTTGTGTAATCTACACGATTGCTTTAATAAATCACGTACGTCTCTATAAAGTTAAGGTAGCCATTCTTACTCTAGTCATTCGTGTAAAGATTTTTTTTCCTTTTTAGTTTTGGGAAACAATTTCCGAAGAGCACGGCATCAACAATGTTGGAACTTACGTCGGCGACAATCCGCAGCAACTGGAACGGATCAACGTCTACTTTAACGAGGCGACAGGCGGCAACTTTGTACCAAGAGCGCTTCTTGTCGATCTAGAACCGGGAACCATGGATTCCGTACGATCCAGCGCCTACGGACGATTGTTCCGTCCCGATAATTTCGTGTTCGGGCAGAGCGGTGCGGGCAATAATTGGGCGAAAGGTCACTATACGGAAGGCGCGGAAATCGTCGAATCGGTGCTGGAAGTCGTACGGAAGGAGGCCGAAAATTCCGATTGCCTTCAGGGATTTCAATTGGCGCACTCGCTCGGAGGCGGTACCGGCTCCGGTATGGGAACTTTGCTGATGTCGAAGATAAGAGAGGAGTATCCAGACAGGATCATGAATACTTACAGCGTAATTCCTTCCCCTAAGGTGTCGGAAGTCGTCATAGAGCCGTACAACGCGACCCTATCGGTCCAACAGTTAATCGAAAATAGCGATCAAACGTATTCCATCGACAACGAGGCGCTGTACGATATATGCTTCAAGACGCTCAAGTTGGTCAGTCCGAGCTACGCCGACCTAAATCATCTCGTTTCGTTAACGATGTCCGGCGTGACGACCTGTCTACGTTTTCCGGGACAATTGAACGCAGACCTGCGAAAATTGGGCGTAAACATGGTGCCGTTTCCGAGATTGCACTTTTTCGTACCGAGTTTCGCCCCGTTAACGGCGAGAAACTGCGTACAGTATCGAAACGTTACCGTAAGGGAGTTAACGAGTCAAATGTTCGATCCGCGTAATATGATGGCCGCCTGCAATCCGCTGAACGGCAGATACCTAACCGTAGCGACGATATTTCGCGGGATCGTATCGATGAAGGACATCGACCAGAATATCTTAGATATGCAGACGAAGAACAGCACATTCTTCGTCGAATGGATACCTAACAACATAAAGGTGGCCGTCTGCGATATACCACCGCCCAATCTTAAAATGGCGAGCATTTTTATCGGAAATACGACCGCCATTCAAGAGATTTTCAAGCGAATCAGCGAACAATTCACCGCGATGTTCCGACGAAGGGCGTTCTTGCATTGGTACACCAGCGAAGGCATGGACGAGATGGAATTCACCGAAGCCGAATCGAACATGAACGATCTTATATCGGAGTATCAGCAATATCAGGTAAGTCGGGCGGATATCTACGTGGCGTTCGTTGATCGGATTGCTAATCGATGTCTCTAATGTCCGTAGGATGCAGAAGTTAACGATCAATACGAAGAAGAGGAGGAAGAAGGCGAGGTGGAACAGGAAGCCTGAAAGACATCATCGTCCTATCCGACATTCACGATTATTTAAATAAGACTCCTTTTTTATGCGGTTTCTTTTTACGAAATTTTTGAAATAAAAATATGTCGTTATAATATTTTTCCTAAACTTGACATATTAAAAGAAATTTGATTTCTTTTTCTCTTATCATTATATAAAATTAAATAAAACAGTACGTCTACAGCGCCAATCACCAAACAGAAAATTACGGCGTTAACGTTACAAATTACATTCAAAATACGAAACAAAAGAAAGTAAAATCTAAATTCACACAATATTTTTGGCATTACAATTACCAAAATGGCGGCCACCTATCCATCATCCTAAATGCAGATCTGATTTCGTTGAAGCGTATTCTCCTTGCCTCCATACCTCTGCAAAAAAACGCTACCACAAAGCATCCCTTCACATTACGGCCTAGAAGGTTCGGATAACCTTGAGCTCCATCTAACGTTAAAACAACGAAACTCTTATCATAAGCAATTGGGTCCACTCCCATATTTATTATTTCATTCATGATCAATTCATTTTAAATAACATTGGAAGATGAAATTGTTTACGTAAGGGAATAACGTCAAATAAAAATCAGAACATAAATTTTGAAACAAGCATAATCGAAAGAAATCAAGCTAAATCAGACAAGTTATCCTTTATTCCTTATCCTAATAAGCTAGTTACATATGCAAATACTTGATAGACACAACCTACATAACAGACGAACGACTGTAGTATGGATACGCTTTGAAATTCCCAAGCCTTTTTCCGTCGATGTAATTGTAAGACATTAAGCAATCCTGGCACAAAAATGTTCTATCGTGAGGCAACCGATCACATTCATAAACCAACCATTTAGCCGTCGCAGTATGACAAATATGACATAGTTCCACATTGTACCTATTGACGCTTCTGTAGAAGGGATACGCTGCACGGCGGAGTGGATCACTCCTCCTTATCAATCTGACATCGCTAAATACGATGACATGCTCACAATTGCCTCTATGCTGGTAGATGTATGGATAGCCTAGTCTAAAGTTCAGATCTTGAATTTGCACCTGAAATTTTTGACCAACTAAGTAATCACAATCACCTTTATACATCCAGCAAATACCAACCTCGTCCATTCGAACTGTTTTAAAATTTGCAATATTCTTTTGGATACCCCACCGTTTAATAACCTCTGAATAATCGATTGCGTTTGGTGATCTCATATCAACATACAAAACATCATCCATTCCAATTAATCCGGAAGGATATTCCAGCTAGAAATTTAATTAATCAGGATATATTACTCTAAAGCTGTGTGAAATAAGTTACTTTCACATCTTTGACAGGTCTAGCTTTTAAGTCGTCTATGTCCACACACAATCCATTATCACTTGCACATGAAATCTGATCGCGTAATTCACTTAATAAATTTGTAGTTAATGCCACAATTTCATGACTACATTTTAATTTTTCTCCTCTTCTAGCTAATTTCTTAAGCGTTGCGCTGAATGGTAAATATATCCTAACTATTACTAAAGAATGATTAAGAGTTAAATCATTTTTGCCATCATTTGATTCACTGTTTTGTTTCTGAAAGGAGCTGACTAGTAGAATATATTTGCTTCATAAATACGTAACCTTGTAATATACAAAAAAAATGTATTAAATCTACTTACCAACACTACATTGTCGAATTCCTTTTTCCTTGGTTGAATATTATTATACTTAAGCTTTGCCTGGATCGTTTCTAACTTACTGCCAGCTTCTGGCGCTGCTTCTCTATGCAACTTCATTGTAAATCTTGTATAATCAAATACTTCGCATGGTATAATCTCACCAGCTACTGATAAAGCATTGGCACTAGAAATAATATAGTAAGCGCTTGGTTGAAGTAATAATTATCAAGTACCTGCAAGTAGCAGATAGTGAATTAAACCTAGTTTCTCCGAGATCTATCAACTCGTTCAGTCTTCGAAAAATTAATTTATCCTTGTTCAAACTCATTTCATCGTCGGATACAAATTTAACTAATTCAAAAAACGACTCGAAATAGTTGGTTAAATTTGTTAGCTTCGCTGTGGCATCGAAAAACCAGGGTGGGTAGATTTTTTCCATTCTTTTTTTATTTATTAAATTACTTCTTTCGATTACAACCAAGCACTAGTTTTTTTATTTGCCTTGTATTCTTCAATGTTCTTTCAGTATTCTTGAAATTTATATTTGTTTATAATCGTTTAATTCTGCCATCTCATAATCATTTAACACACTATTTTAAGGATGTTGCGATTTACGTTATAGTCAAGGCCAATGTGATCTTCGGCTATTAACGGTTCCACGTTTAGTGCCATCTGTACGTCTTGGAAAAAACTAATAATGATAGTTTAGTACATAAGTATACATATAAAATTTAAATTGGATAATACTTAAAGAGCAGACTATACGTAATATAGCAAAATTTAATGTTAATATTACATGCTATGTTTAACATAGTTTGCGTTTGAAAAATATAACAAATGAATTATTATATTATTGTGTAAGTAAGTTTGCAATCAAAATCGTTTTACAAGATGAATTTATATCAAATATTTAAGAAGGATAATAAAATAAAGCTACTTAATCAGAGAAATATGTATATTTATAATCAAAGTTACAAGATACCAACAAGCAATAGTACTACTCACTTCACTTTGGTTAATATATTTCTTCCCTAGATTCTGATATTTTCCGCATCTGCTTTGAATGTTTTGAATATAACGAAATGTGAATTTGCTGATCATAGCAAGTAGTCATAGTTTAGGAAAAACTAATGATAATAATTCATTATTTCTTCTAATGTTTTCTGCTGCAAATTATTATTTTGTTTATATTTCTTCATGCGTAACATAATTCCTTTCCACTCTATTCTATATTTTTGGTAGGATTTGGAAAGCTGTGCCAGTATAACACAATAGATATCTACCATACTTACACCTTACCAATAAATGAAGTAAATCATTAATATATGTTTTATCAAAACTTTTGTAAAAAAACTTAGAGGACGTGTATATTCTATCGTGTCTATAGTATATAGAAAATCGTTTCAATCTTCATCCGTATGTACAAATAAAATGCATACAGCGTTCTTTTTATTATTTAAAAATTTCTATTTCTATATAGTTTGTTGTTATTGCCATTAATGGGATGTGGCAATAAAATACCATATATATTGGGTACAATATTTAATTACCTATCATTTATTCCTCGTTATATCGATAAAGCAAATAAGACTTCTCATTACACTTAAGAGAACTATGACAATGTATAAAATGTCCTTTTTTCTTATGATAAAATATAAAAGACGAAACAAAACAATTGTTGTACATTTTCACATTGACGATACTCCGCCCTCTCTTTAGCTTCTGATGAAACATTTTTAGCGAACTCTTAAAATTGAACCTGCACCGCCATCTGTTATACTTGAAGAAACTAAATGACATACGAACAGCATATTATAATGTGAATATCACTCCCGTAATTATAGTTAAAACAATATCTTTTTATGATTGCAATTTCGTTGATGTAGTGCAAACACATATTTTACAAAATATTAATATTATTAGCACCGTAAATTACATAAAACCCAAATGTATAAGATATGTTAATGAACGTTAGATCTTGAAGAGTGCGCGTCGTGCGCGTAATTCTATATATAAGCTTCTGCGCAGTTCGTTTTAAAGATCGTCTCTTGAAAGGAAGTCATCCTACTGGTAAAGGACGCCGTTGACGTTGCGCCATTTTGTAAATCAATTCTTTGTTTGATTGTATATTTGTAAAATCAAGTAAGTTGCAATTCTCAAGTAAGTAATTGTTTTGAAGCTGCAATTGTTTCTTTCAATAAGCAATACATACTTTGGTACTTATTTGTACATGTATAGAAATTTATTGAGCGGCAATTGTTAATTGGTGCATTTGATTTGTTATGTATATATTAATTACTTTTTCAGCAAAATGTCCCGTTATCGTGAGTGGGATCTCTCCTGTAAAGTATATGTCGGTAATTTAGGTTCATCGGCAAGCAAGCATGAAATTGAAAGTGCGTTCTGCAAGTATGGTCCTTTGCGTAATGTTTGGGTAGCAAGAAATCCGCCCGGTTTTGCGTTCGTCGAATTCGAAGATCCACGCGATGCCGAAGACGCAGTTAGGGGACTCGATGGAACGTAAGTCAACCCAACAACTCAACATTCAACCCTTCTCCACATCTAATATGTATTATATCGTTGCTACTACTACTACTACTACCACAACTATTCAACTACTCTTCTCCCAAGCGTCGAAACGGTAATTGCAAGACATGTATTGCTTCTTCTTTTATCCAATTTACATAATAATTGAGTATACGATTAGGGAATTGATCGTTCAATTATCAGTATTGAAATGCTATATATACATATATAATTTACATAAACATAATATGTTAGACTTTCGATTTGTATGCATCATAACTACTTGTGATCTTTGATTTTTTTTCTGTTTTTCTGTTTGTATATAGACGCTGCTGTGGAACTAGAGTCCGTGTAGAAATGTCCAATGGTAGGTCAAGACGAGGAGGCGGACGTAGAGGGCCACCAAGATTTTCCAGGTAATAGTTTACTTCCATTTATAATAAAAATACCGTTTTAATAGCAATAATAATGCTATTTATCAAGAAAATGACGAGTTGATATTAATTTAAATACAAATTTTGGGCTTGGTTTGATGAAAGTATTTGATGTAGTGATGCACTCCTTTTATTTATATTTTCACTGTTGTAAGCTCGTAGAATTTCTGCATAGCAATACTAGCTAAACTTATGATTAACTTACTGGTAGCGTTTGTGTTTGCATTTATTCTAAGAGCTTTCTACACTTTAACTATAGTAAAAGTTAAATGTAGTAATGTTATACCCACGATAATGTACATATTGCTTAAAAGATGTGATTATACAGCAGCAGTATATAAACTTGCTTTTGGCGCACGTTACAGGGCAGCGCCATTGCTGTTGTTAACTCTTCCCGACCGAGCCCTCCACCCTCTTCTCCCGGCCACACATCTCATCATCTTACATCGTCACACCTACCAACTACTACAACAACAACAACAACTACAACTACTACTACTACAGCTAGCTGTACTACTACTACTACTTCTACATCTACCACCGTAGCGTTGCCTGCCTCTTCTTACGAGACGTTGCAACTCATCAAATCGAAAATCTCCTTTTCTCCAAAACTAAAAAAAAAAAAGGAAAACGAACTGCGTCTACTACTTCATCATGCGAAGCGCATTGCTACTACTACCACCACCATCATCACCAAATCAGCCTCTTTACAACAACCGGCCCACTTTAGTACTCTACTGCTACTACTGCTATAACGACGACATCCGGTAAAAAATCATTAAACAAAATACGGTCGCCAACCAATCAACGAATCGACGTAAAATCTTCCTTTGCTAAACTTGAAAAATAAATTACTCTAGCAAAACGATAAAAAGTACGCAAAAAATCGCGATGCTTAGACTCGCGAACAATTTCACAGATAGGCTAATTGTTTTCAAACGAATAGTTAGTTATATTGCTATTACTATTTTTGGTGGTATATTGCATGAAGGTTTTAAAGAAAGAGAAAAAACATACAATCATCGGAGTTGGCTATTCGCAAGACGCAGACGGGCTTACGATAGTAGTATCGTACATTGTTATTTTATCTAAATCCGCAAACCATCTCTTCGGTAAATCGAGGTAAAGTACTAACATTGTATTGTTATAAAACATCTCCCTAATAGTATGTATATTGTATGTATAACAAAGTCAACTAGAATAGAATGGGTATTAAAAAAAATACGGTGTTTTCGTTTTCTACCTTTTCTTTTACATGTTTTTGTTTACTTTCCATTTACTTTCGCGAGCTACTAAAAAGATGCTACGCGGAAACGTTAGCTCTCTTTTGAACAATGCTCTTACGTTATAGGTCACGCTCACCCAGACGTTCCAGATCGCCCAGATCTAGAAGCCGCAGCAGAGACAGACGCAGTCGTTCCGATTCAAGAGACAGACGTTAAGCAAGAACGAGCGCGAAAATCTTCATTGACATTACTCAAGCACGATTCAATCTTGACGTTATTCCTCCCCCCTCCCCCTCTTTTTTGTCCAACTTTTGAAATTAGTATTAGTACGGTAATTTTCTTTCATGTTTTTTTTTCTTTGTTTACGATAGCATATAAATATATATATAGATACATTTATTTTATATTACGAATGCCAAATTTACAACAATATAAGCGAATATTTTTTCGATTTTTTAATTCCGTTTTTTTACCTTCTTCTTTTCTTTTACATAATCACATTACTTCATTTGACAGTCTACGTGTATTTTTCTTTTAGTTGTAAGATACAACATATTATTAGAATTAAGAGAATATCTGTACAAGTATATTACAACTACATAGTAACTATGTAAAAATTTTAATTTTAGCAATTGTGAACTTTGTGAACGTAAAATCTTTTTTTTTGTATTGAAAATTAAATTTCATATGACATAAGCATTACCTTTTATTGCTATCCACTTGATTCGAATGAGTTTTTTTTTTTTTTAAAGAAGTCCGTTATTAATTCTGACGTATTCTAGAGTCGTATCCAATTGTGATGATATTTTTTTGATGGTGGACGATGTACAATATACATTCCTAACAATATAAATCTACATAAAATTGTATCTTGATTCTTGTATTTGTGGTGATGGCTAGGTGATAGACGTACACTCATATGAAAGTCAGATGTCTATAAAAATTCGTAATAAGAGATGGCGTAATTATCTATAGAAAACTGTACGCGGAGTAGACTTCTTACGATAAACCAGCAATTTTAGGGAAAGCCTACAGTTCTCGTTTCCGTCATGGCCATACAGATTCTAAATGGCTGACGGTAGTGTTACACCGAATTCCTATTTAACGCGTCAACGTATTGGAATGTCAAGTAGGCATAGTTCACATGCAGACTAAACATCAACTCTTGCTCGGCGCATCGGAATGTTAAGTGGGCAGCGTATTCACACGCAGATAAGGGATGGAGGTTTTACGAAAAGATTATATGGGCAGTCGAACCAGAGCAAATCAAGGAGATAGTCGAGTTTAATATCTAAAAGCTTTCCGAAAGTTATTCAAAATAATAAAGGAACAGTTGCATTGTAGTAGTAGTCTTATTATTTATGCTAATTACCGGCACTCTGTATAATTGAGAAATAGTACCCCATTCGGCCTAAGTTTCGCGTTTTGCTAAATTTTTGTCAGGTTAGCGATTCGATTTTGAACTCCTTACCAGTGGCGTCTCAAATAGATTTTGTGTGAATAAAGTATCTTAGGCAACTGCACTGGTAAATAATAATTCTAAAAAGAACAGCTCAAATAAAACATATACAAATAAAGTATCGCACGAAACAGAAAAATTAATGATGTCAGCACAACTACTTAGGTTTAAAAAAAAACAAATTAGTTTCATAGTCAATATTATTTAACGTTCGATATGTTAGTCGCAAATTGTTTTATTTTTTTATACTATCACTTCTTTTAATATCAGAATTATAAATCACTCTAGCATAGATGTGACCGTAGCAATTATCTTTTTATAAACATAACTATATATAGTTTTTTTAAAATTATACTATAATAAAACACAGTTAATTTGAAACAAGTTCTTTTAATAATATCTACGTTCATTTACAAAACTATTTAAATGTATAAAACTATTCTACAAACTTGAAATATTGAGCCATGATTGCGTAAAAAGGTATTGAATAGAATTTAAGATCGAATAGCATTTCGTCGTTTAGATCACTCTCCGAACACCTATTGTAGCTCTTCTTACTATTCATGTTTGAATAAGGTAAATTGCAATATGTACCTAAAAAAGAAAGTACTCCTTTATCAGCATATTATAGTCATCAAGCACGATATTTTTCAGTAAACACAACAATCTTCACCATTTTCTTACCTGATGTTAAAACAGAGTACAAATGGTCAAATATATGCTAGTACACCATTTAGAGTTACGCCAACAAGCCGTTAACCATATTCGTACGTTTACTTGAAATGTATGTTAATTTTTGTTAATCAAGTAAGGCAGGCTTTTCGAATTTGACTTTATTACAGTCTAATACAATTTGTGAATGTGCTAAAGCATGATGGTATACAATGTTCTGTTCTTCTTAGAGGTTGGTATTCCATCCAACACTAGATTTTATGTAGATCATAAACCGCAATTCGCAAGAACTACTATGGACTAGGGGAGGGAATTGAAAATTTACAAAATAATTCGATGCCGTTCATGGATTCTATTCAAATTATCGACGATGTTCACTCACACCAAGTGTAATACGAAAATTTGAAAGTGATATTGACAAGTATTCAGATCTTCTCGTACTAAAACAAATCATTCGATATGGAACGGTCGTTTTCATCATTAAAAAATACTTATTCCGCACGCCGTACTCATTTGACTGAAACAAGTGTGGAAACATTTAATGATTCTAATATTTAATAGATGCCATCCAATTTGTGATTTCGCGGAAACTTTTTAAAATAGTAAGTGTTTCGGCACGTTATATATTTTTTATAATTATTTTACGTAAACATTCCTACGTCCGCATCGCCTATGCTCACTGATGTAGGTCACGATCATAAATGATGCGAGTACGTAAACGTAACTGAACACTCGCCGTTGATACGGCCGCTCGGCCCGTCTACGTTGCTCTCCGCACTCCACTGTAACTTGCCCCATTTTGCCGAGACTAATAAGAAGTAAAGTATTTGAAATAAAACGTACTTCAATTTATGTATTACAATTTTATTTCGAATTTGCTCCATAATATTTCGCTCAGCGTCCACTATTTTTTTCTCCTTTCCTTCCGTTATTCTTTTTCGACATAACAATACGATAGATAACATCTGTAATTTGAATACTATCAATATGTCTATAAATTTTTATATTTGCTGTATCCGCTTTGACATCGCATTACGAACGAAATCTCTTAAGTTACGTAAAAAAAAATATATAAATCGTTGTACGAAATAATTGCAATCTATAATGAATAATAATAACGCTAATTATAATAGAGACAAGGAAATGGAAACGTGGTAATTCAAAGTGCTCCTCTATTCAGTGTCGGTCGGACGACGCCTTATAGCCTTCGTCGACCTATTCCGCCGTACGCCATTCCGCCGCCGCTACCATTGTTACCGCCCCCGGACGGCGACGAATTCAAGAACAGCTCGATGTAGCGATGTTGCATGTGACCCTTGTCCTTGCTCATTGCCCTTACGGCGTCGTCGTGCGAGGCGAATTCTACGTCCGCTTCTCCCGACGCTCGGCCCATGTGATCTTGGAGCAGTCTAATGTTGATCGGAATGATTGGCTTGAAGAACTAGAGTAAAAAAAATAGAATCATTCGCAATCGTTGCTACGCAAAAACAGCGAGAGCGAGATACGCACCTCGGCGATATCCATTTGGGTCGCTTTGAACGGGAGTCCGCGCATATGGACGCAATGCGCACTGTTATCCCTTTCGTTCGGGCTGCCCCAATCCTTCATGTCGAACGGAGATCGGCTGCCACGTATGTCGCCGTTGTGATTGCTCATCCACGGACGGTTGTCGTAGTCGTAATCTATATAGGTTTCGAAACAGAACGTAGCAATTAAGGTAAGCAATACAAACGCCGCGGGTTCGAGGATGATAACGTCTACGCAAAATTTTCCTCGTTCGCAATACTGCCACGCAGGAAGGCAGGTTAGTCTACTTCATACAGTGATGGGACTATCTACAGCTACGAAGAGAATTTGTTTTCTAATTTTAAAAAAGATCTTAAGGAACGTCGTTTTAAGGACGAAGGAGTGAGTTGCGAGCAGCTGTTATAGAACATTTTGTCCGTCGTATCAATAAAATCTACCTGGCATATTATTCGAGTATCCTCCTTTGAAGCTTCTCGTTCCGCGCGGATGGAAGCGGCCGCCGCCGCCACCACCGCCTCCGCCGCCGTAACGATCGCCACGGTCGTACGGACCCGGCCTGGAGTATCCACCCATGGAACCGCCACCGCCGCCGCCCATCCTACGATTCGAGTAGCCCAGTGCGCTATTCACCTCGGACAGACTACTACGAAATATCTCGATATACCTACACATACACGAAAAGAATTAAAAAAAGGAAAACGTTTCCGGCGGATAGAGGTGGGTTGTCGGTCGGTTCTGGAAAATCTATTGGTCTAATCGATAGTTCGTGCGCCGGTAACAAACAACGATTACATTAATAAGTAAAATACAAACATGTACATAAAATTCGGCTAAACGTATGGCGTTTGCAACTTTTCGTATTATATCGTGCGCGTAGATATTTTACTACGATAACGTACAATTTTTATCGATTGCGAACATCCTACGATTTCGTTTTACCGGCGTTCATAAACAAACATGGGATGTGTACAAATTAGCGTAAAAAGTACACGCAGCGACATTCTTCGTTCGGATCTTAATCGAAAATCTCAACGTCGTGCGATGGATGCTTCTTACGTTTTCGCGAGGTTCTCGAACTTCGGATTTTTGATCCGTAAATAAATAAAGTGTTAGACGTTCGATATCTATTCTATTGATGGAGATAGTCGAGAAGAATTTTTAATACCATTTTAACGTAAACATTTTCTATTTGACTACCAAGTTTCTTTTTAACATTTCCTCTTTAACATAACTTCACGGAAAAACATATTCGACAACGTTGCAGAACAAGTTTGTATCCTAATACAATTTTAATCAAAAACAATACTGTCAAGTTTGGATATTTGTCTTTGTGCATTTTAATTCTACGTTAACGCTATAATAATTATTTAGTTATATTTATTTACAAAAGCTGCATTGTATCTACATAATCGTATATGCGCACGCTAGTGTATATTAGCTTCTGAATGTTGTACGTCCCTGTTTCTTGGACTCTGCATTGCTGTCGTTTCTCCACACGATGTTATGTCCAATTATGTAGTTTACTTTTCTTTTGTACGTCTCATATTTAAGTTGTTCTACTTTATCAGCTACTTTATTAAATATGTTTACCGTTTTGATGTTAGCGTATGTGAGAACATGTCATAAGCGAATCCTTCTGTTCATAAATGAGTTTTTCTTCTGACCTTCTAGCTGTGTACATCTTTACTCTTTGTCAGTTTAATGTTGGTTTTGGAAATTTTCTCGAGTTCTGTAATATTTGTGTCCTGGAATTTAGTTAATATTCCGTTTTTTGTTGTGCATGTTGTTTTTGGAGGTACCTGTATATGTTCTATTTGCTGCTCCACTGATTGTTTGCCTATAGCCGCAAAGTATTTCTTTTTTCAGATTAGATTGATATTTTTTCCCTTTTTAAGCTCTAATGTATATTTTGTTTGTAATAAGCATTCTTGATTATTTCATTTTGCGCTTCTTCTATAGTCTATTTCTTTTTCTAATCTCTTTTATTAGAGCTGTGTTTATCCATGGACAATCGATTCTTCCTGTCTTCGCTCAAGAAGATCCCTTCGTTAATACCAGACAGTTAACTTCAATATCAAATATCACCAGTAATAAGACCTCATTCAGTTAGTCATACGAAAAAACCTTTCTCATGTTTCTAAGAAAGATGTTGTAGACTTTTTAAGACACTTTCTTTGGAGCGATGAGACTATGTTTATCGGATATACTGCATTTAATACACTTAACCTTCCCAAACAAATGTATTGGTTCTATCTTATGGTCTACAAGAACTTATCAACCTTTTAGACTTCTTTGTTTAGAATTTTATTAAAGCGAAAGCTTATGCAATGACTGTTCGCTGACGAAATTAAAAATAGTGTCGAACGTGTAGTACAGACGTACGTTGTAACCATGCTTAGAAACAGACGGATTTCAATTCGATCGATTACTCATAGTAATAGTATAACTGATTTATAATTAGAGGGATATTCAAGAGCAGATCATATCCCGCGTAACGTATAGAATTTAAAACGTAAAATTCGTCCATCTACTACTGCAAATTTTGAGTAAAATGTTTTCGATGATTCAAGTTTGGAAACTAGTATGCAAATAGCATGTTGCCAAATGTGTTTCTTTCAAGAATACAACATTTTAAGAATAAGGTTTTCGATTTAAAATCGAACGAAGACTATCGCTATGTGTAGCTTTTGCGCAAATTTATGCACACCTTATGATCTAAAAGTAGGAGTATAAGAAAAGCTAACCGACTTATTTCAAATCTTTGGTAACATTTTCGACAATTTAATATGAAAGATTTGGATTCGAATTACTTACCAAAAGCTCTAAGCGCACTACATTCTTAAAACTGTGGGTAATTCGAGTTATATTAAATTTCTAAATTGACGAAAATATCCACCTAATTTAACCGTAATCTCATGATAGATCTATTTACTCAAGTAATAAGAACGTAATGCAAGAAAACGTAACATATATATATATATAAAATATATAATAACTAAAATAAGAAACAAATGAAGAAGGTGTCACCCACCCTCCCATAGTCACCCCACCTGTGTCCTATTTTTTCTCGATGTTTCTGCAGAGCTTTCTCTGCCACTTCTTTGCTAACAAACTGTACGTAAGCCTCCCCAGAACTCCGCCCCGAGTAGTCAGTCAGTAGAGTAATTCCGTTGGGCACTATCTCCAACCCTACCCAAACAACCCAATCAGCCCTTAAACTCAAAACATTGCATAAAATATCTCTATTAATCTTTCAACAACCAAGTCCTTCACGTCACAGTAATATTCATATATTTTTACTAACTGCCTTAGATCGTCGTACAGCATTTTTGGTCGCGTTACCTTGTAAATAAATTTTACATCTTCCTTGCCAAAATATAAGAGAATACCTTTCAGTGCTGGTGAACATGAATTCGAGACATAAAAATATTGAAAGCTCCCCCGTATAATGTTAAGAATTGGAAATTTATTATTCCAAATTAAACTATTGTGTAATAATATTTGCCGCTATGTTTCTAGTCGCGGACAACCGCGCTTCGTATTCTCAAAGGTGCAGTATGTGGGAGTAGAAACTAGGGACGGGGTGGAACCCGAGAACTTTTACAATTATAGATGATTTCAAAGGTAACGAAAGTGTAGCACTGTGTATTTGTCTCAGTGCAAATTTTGCCCAACTGCTACTATGTTTATTTTATTTATGTTATGTGCATTTTGCCCAAAATCTCGAGGGTTTCAACCATTTTCAAAATCGACCAAATCACATTAGGAAAATGAAAACGTTGTAATATGATTTTACGATACCTTGAAATTTGTGTGACCATGTACTGCCAATTTTTTTCATCTCGCGAGCTCTCCATATATTTATGTATATTTGTTGATATTAGAAAGAAAAATCATAATAAAACAATCAAATCAATTAAATACATATAAACACATAATGGCATTTTGACACTGCTGACAGAAGTCTCAGAACAACAGAGTTGCCTAACTTGCCTCCTTATTCCAATATCAATATTAGAGGAAGATGCAGATAACTAGATTGCGACGGTCTCTGCTTACGCAGTTAACTTGTACCTAAAGATAAAATAGACAAAGTGCAAATGCAAATACTTATCAAAGTCACATATGAATAATACTGATCCGTGAATATATATATATATATATAATCAATCCACTTGCTAAAATTATAAAAGAAATTTATATAAATACCGGTAAAGAACTGGGCAATTTCTTCCTTAGAGCATCCAAATGGCAATCCTCTTAAACGAACACAACCGTCTTCGTTGGCACCATAAGTTGGCCCACATCTTTTAATTACCCACTCCATTTCAGCACGGCCCACCTTAAATACTTCAAAGCAAAATTCATTCACATCACAACAACGCTACGCAGTGAATATGCATGCCGCTATTAAGACTAACTAACCTTCTATATATCTATTACCCATATGATCTCTGTCACGTTCACAAGCCCTTTCCATATCCCCTTCATTTTCAAATTCTACGAACGCTTCGCCACTGGGGCGACCTTCACGGGAAGTTGTCATATGTACTCCATTCTTTCCGCCTTTTACGTTACATTCCTTAAAGAAACGTAATATTTCGTCGATGGTAGCAGACCACGGTAGTCCTCTCAACTTGACAACAAACCCGTCATCTTGATCGCCACCGCCAGACATCTGAGTAATTCAATATTAATTATTACTTCGAGAATGAAACGATAACAATAGAGTACGTTTAAGAAAAATAATATACCTTTTCGTTGTCGAAACTATTATATGCAGTTCTTATTCCAAGAAGAAACTCGCTAGATGCGAACAGGCAACCAAATGCAAACAAATGACGCTTGAGAAACAAAAAATTATAAGTATAAAATGGAGAGTTGATAGATGGCACCACAAATATACCAACTACTGTTATTATTGCCAACTCGAAAAATTATCACTTTTCACTATCTACCTCAATCCACCTTTTCGTTTCTAAGACGTAATTGTGAGTATATAGTAATTTGAATAATCTGTGTCATACCAGACGCAACATGAAAAAATTAATTTACAATCGAATATTGTAGACCAATTTATCTCTATTTTCGTTCAAACTTGAAACGTCAGGAAATGACGTCATGCAATATTTTAATCTACAGTTGCTTAATTCGTAGGTCGCCATTTTTTCGTAGACGTTGGACGAATACGAAGAGTTCAAAGGCAAAATAGCTTCTTTTTTGAAACTTCCAGTTTCCGAAGCATTTGTTAGTTTGTGTGTTCGGAGAAGAAGAAAAAAGATGGGTTCCTCTAGACATCGTGATAGGAGTAGAGAAAGGGATCGAGATCGAGACAGGGGACGCGATAAAGATCGTGATAGAGATCGGGAAAGAAGAGAACGTAAACGTAGTAGAGATAGGCATCGTGAAAGGGATCGTGAACGTGATCGTGAAAGACGCGATAGAGAACGCGAAAGACGTAGCAGAAGTAGAAGTAAAGGCAGAGATAAGAGCAAAGAAAAAACACCAGAGCCTGACGGTGAGAAACTACTTGCCGAAACATTAGCAACTATTGCCGCAACAAGACAGTATGCATCCCTTGCTACGCCAAAACTGAACGATGAAAATAGCAACGATGAAGGTATTAATTTTTAGCATAATGCATAACCTCGACAATATTTTAGTTAGTATTATATGGTTTGTTAGTAAGAGATCTTATTTTTTTAGTCGAAGAAAGCACCCAAAAGAAAAAAAAGAGATCACGTTGGGGTGGTAGCGAGCACGATAAGATATTTATACCGGGCATGCCAACGATTTTACCAATGAATCTCAATAAGGAACAGGAGCAGGCATATCTTCGTAAGTGTCTTTAGTGGTTGTTGAATGTTGATTTTCTGTGAGAATTATATTTTAAGATGTTCCTTGCTAATTTTATATAGTTCCATAAGATAAATTAATTATATAAAAATTTAATTACGGGTGAGTACTTTTTACGAAATACCAAATGACAGTATTAATAATTCTATCTACAGAAATATGCATATACTTGTATACATTACTTGATAATAATTACAATGATTTGTAAGTATAGGAAAATTAACTATTGATTTAGTACCTATTTCAGATGCTTAAAACTGTAGGTGTAGATAGAGAGAATATCCTGTGAGGGACAAACGTTTCATAAGACAGAGATTCTATTAAGAACTTGATAATTTAATTTTTCTGTTACGTAGTTATACGATTTTGATTTATATTTGAAAGCATACAATTTCTAACTGTTGGGCATTTGCCCTTCTCTAACCCGCTTTCTTACAGTTCAACTGCAGATTGAAGAGGTCAGCCGTAAACTGCGCTCAGGAGATCTGGGAATTCCCGCCAATCCGGAGGAAAGGTGCGGCCTAATCGACTTTATCTCTTCTTTCTCAACCGCCAGCCTCATCTCTGTTCTGTTCTGTTGAGCATCAGTGTGGTGGTTTGGCAACGAAAAACAGTCTAATTTTTTTTTTAATCTTAATCCTTTAATTTTACAAAGTAGATAAACCGAATACAAACGATGGATTTCTGCTGTCGGAAGATTGAAAATGAATTCGAGAGAATTCGAATTTGTACCAATTAATTGATCTATCTATCTATATAGTCGACAGTATAGATCTACCCGTTTTTAACTTGTAGATGAGTCCTTGTTAAACGATTAAGCTGCCCGCCTCCGTATCCGACTTACCGGCGCTATTTTTAATAAGGGCTTATCGATCAGTTTTTCTAAAGTTAGTCTATAAAGATATCTTGTCGTTGCCAATTTTGCAATGGATTGCATTTGCTAGCTGCTTTCGTTTATTACAAGAGCAATTATTCGAATGTTTCAAAACGCGAACGAATACGAAGACGGAATAATATTACGTATACGAATATATACGAGGTAGGCGCCATAACTTCTCGGCCTGATACATAAAAAAATGAGACATGGAGCAATACAAGAAATTTTACTTCTCACTTTCGCGGATGGCAGCTTGTGAAACGGCGGCTGTACGGACGGGAGCGTTGTCGTGCAATAATCGCACACCTTTTGTCAATTTTCCACAACGTTTTACACGAATACTGTCCTTTCGACTTGACGTCGGAGAGCAGAAAGACTAACTAATTAGGCGAATACATGTTCGTTATCACTGCTAATTCCTTCACTTTCAAACAGCGATCTTCTAGCACTATATCTTCAATAATTGAAATTTGTTAAGGCGTTATCACTTCACTCCAGGGATTCTTGTCCCAAACGGAAACATTTTTTCCATTTTGCAGTGGAATACGGAGATAAATCACCGTAAACGCCGTGTAAACGTTGTTTTATATGTGATTAGGCGTATGCCCTTCTTTTGTTAAAAGTCCGTGCGGTACTTAATTTTCATTACTTCAGACTTTTTCTTGCGCTATTCACGTTAGTTGGCTGGCTGGCTACCAAAATCTATTATTCTTCGTACCGTCATATTTCTAACGTAGACCTCGCGTATGTGTATGCATGCCGTGCCGGAGTCTGAACACGCTTGAACCTGTATAAGCCTTCCAGGCCGAGAATTTATGGCGCCTACCTCGTAGTTTGTCTAATGTCCGTTTGAGCGATCGAAACGGATGAAAAAAGTACATTCTTCCGTTAGATTGTCTAAATTGGCAACGCTCTCAAGAAAGCATCTTAAAATTATACGTACACGTACGTGAAAGCGAAAGAATTGAAGTACATGCCGTTCGTTTATTTTCCCTCTTATTTTTACTTTTCAAATTTAGTAAATCGTCATCCAATTAGCAATGATTTAAAGCAAATTATAATACGTTTACTTTCAGCGAATAATAATTGTTGAACTTTTATTGCAGCTAATATAAACGTATACTTTTATACGTCTGTATATCAACGAACTAATCTATACATTTTTTCCATAGGAAACTCACTTGAAGTTTTCAAATCGCTTTTGTTTGTAATAATTCTGATCCGTTTGATTTTTTTTTTCCTTTCTTATTTATATTTTCCACTATGCGAATATATACGAGAGAATGAACGAGGGAGAAAAAGAGAGAGAGCGAGAAAGAGAGAATACGCACAGATATTTATATATTTATACATATATTGAAAGAGATAGATATAATTCTATTAATTTATAGTTTGTCTGTTTGTTTGTTCTTTCTCTTAATTCCTGTGACTACACTACTGCCATTGTACTGTTTGAACGACAAAGAAAAAAAAAACAAAAGCAAAAACAAAAAACGGTACCAAATGCACAATTATAAGAAAAAACGAGACAATCAGTAATGTAGGATGGGAATCGTCGGACGAATATTAAGCCGAGCGCGTTCTGTTACTCTTGCAGATCTCCATCGCCGGAGCCGATTTACAGTAGCGACGGTAAACGTCTAAATACGAGGGAGTTTCGAACCAGACGTCGATTGGAGGAAGAACGCCACGCTTTGGTTCTGAGGATGCAGAGTATCAATCCGGACTTCAAACCGCCGGTCGATTACAAGTACGATCTCTTTGACATACAAAATGTTCAAATCGCGAATGTAATGTGTCGCAATTGTTTAAATATAATATAAATTATTTCTAATCGAAAATATTAGATTATGCGTTGCTATAATTACTATAAAGTAGAGAGAAACTGAATTAATTAAAATTTAAGAATGTCGAGTTTACATTATTCGTGTATATAATCGTTATATACACTTTTGGCAACTGTTATTAATTTGTAATTTGCTCTTCTCTTCTATGTAAAAATATTGTACTCTATTATTTAATTCGGACAAGTGTTTTTAAATTGGAACGTCAAACAATGGGTTAGCTGTTGGTCAGTTTTCGGCAAAAATTATACCAGCGATCTTTATTATATTGCCAGATGTATTACACTGAATAAAGTTAATTAGCGTTAATTAACTTCTCTACAAATAGACGTAAAATATAATAAATAAATAAAATAAAATGTTTGCACTTTGATGTTTAGGTCGTGTATGTGTCTGAGTGCGTTTGTAGCCTTGAAAATTTCCATCGTGTAAGCACGTCTTTCCCTTTTACTCCTCCGATTTAAAAAGTAGTAAATATTTTACCACAGTGAACGGTATTGAAATGTACATATTTATCTGCTACAAACTTCCTTAAAGCAAGAAATTGTTCTATTTTCGATTTTTATCGAACCAAATGGATTCCAAGTACTATTTTTTTTTTTTTTTTTTCAAGTGAATGTACATTTTGAAATATAATATTCAAAACTTTTATACTGCGTTGCTATCCGAACAAAATTTTTCCGCAACCGTGCGTTCCGAAGCGGTCGGCTTACTAATACGGTGAATCCCCTTCGAAATATTTACTATCGTCTAATGTTAATTTTGTCACTTTGTTTATCGTTTTGCAGACCACCGGTGATCCGTGTAAGTGATAAGGTGATGATTCCGCAAGAGGAGCATCCGGAGATTAATTTTGTGGGTTTATTGATAGGACCGCGCGGGAATACGTTGAAAAGTGAGTATCGAGTATGAGTAGATAGTTGCGATTCGTTCGTTAACGCGTCCACCGTTCTACTACCAATAGCGATGGAGAAGGAGACCGGCGCGAAAATCATCATCCGCGGCAAGGGCAGCGTAAAGGAAGGGAAAGTAGGCAGGAAGGACGGACAACCGCTTCCCGGAGAAGACGAACCTCTGCACGCTTACATCACAGCCACGAATCCAGAATGCGTTAAGAAGGCAGTAGAAAGGGTAAGAAGGGCGACTATTCTTTCAGTATCATGCGTAAAACGTCGGGGTTGTTTTTTTTTTCTTCTTCGATTGACGCCAACCTTTCGGCATTCGTTGTTTATTTCTTCAAAACGAAAACTGCTTCTAGTAAGGAGATTAATTTACTTACCGCAAAATTTCGTCTTAGATCAAGGAGGTGATTAGGCAGGGTGTCGAAGTGCCCGAAAACCAAAACGACCTGAGAAGAATGCAACTGCGAGAATTGGCGCAGCTCAACGGCACTCTACGAGAAAACGACGGCTTGAGGTGTAATAATTGTGGCGCGACCGATCATAAGTCTTGGCTGGTGAGTAGAAGCAAACTGTAACGTAATCGTAAACGAGCTAAAACGCCTTATGTACGCGATCCCTTTTTTACGAAAATCTAACCACAACATTACAACTTGAATTCGATTCTCCTCTTCTTACTTGTTCTTTTCTCGTTCCGTTTAGTGTCCGGATAAACCGAACGTCACCAATAATATAGTTTGTTCGAGTTGCGGCGCGGCTGGCCACATCGCGCGCGACTGCCGTCAGAAACGGCCAGGTTTGGGCGGTCCAGCGGCGGCTGCCGCCGGCGACAAGGCGAAGATCGACGAAGAGTACATGTCCCTGATGGCCGAATTGGGTGAGGGACCTCCGCCGCCGCCCGCCTCCGAATTTCTTCTGAAAAACGGCGGCAGCGCGGTCGTCGCTCCGCCGCGCAAGAACGGCGGCATGTTCGATCCGACGCAGTTGACGCCGCCGCCGCCTAGACCGTTGATGCCGCCCCCATCAATGCTTCCCCCGAACGGCATCGGTAGCATACCGCCGCCGCCTCCGCCGTGGGCCGCCACCGGTACGCTGCCGTGGCAACCGGGTCCGCCAGGCATCATGCCGCCGCCGCCACCTCCCGGTAAGTATGCAATGCGTATGTAAATGATCTATCCAAGAAGCGACCGTTCACAGGCGATATTTCCCTTTCAGGAGAGGTGTGCGTGATAATGGGTGATTTTTTTGTCGTAGGTGCTTCAAGCCCTCCACAAATGATGCCGTGGATGAGCGCCAACAACCAACCGCCACCGCCCGGCGCAACCAGCACGACTGCTGCAATGCCCCCGCCGTCTATGACGAACCTACCACCATGGCAGCCGCCCTTCCAATGGCCGCCAAGCAATTGCGCCCCACCACCGCCGCCCGGCATCGACATGACGAGTTTACTTACGGCGCCGCCACCGCCGCCGCCCACTTCCACCTAAGATTAGAGAAGGCCGCCAGGACCTTCCGAACGTCTACGATGACGATCATCGTTCATCATTAGAACTGCTACCCTCCGGACGTTTTTTCCATTTTGTTTCTTTCTTTTCTAATTGCTCCCTTTGATATTGCAGTCTGTTACGCTTACCCGCCAATATTGTAATTTCATACGTACGCGTGTCTGCATGCGATGTTACTAGATACTACTGTAGGTAAAAAACGATTACCATAGATGATGAATAAGAAATGGGCGATATATAGTAGAGAGTAGATTTACTGTAGTAGAACGATAGTGTATACCGATATAACATAATGTTACGCTACTTTTACTTGACTATCCGTTAGCAGCGTGTATCCCTGTAATTATATGCGAATACCGAAAATAAAGATTACAATTCCATTCTCGTCTTTCTTTACGACAATTTGCTTACGTCCGAAGTCGGTTTTATCTGGACGAAATAATGCGCACCTACACCTATTGGAATTAGCACGTTGCCGTGTTCAAGGCATTTTTTTTTTTTTTCACCATTGAAAACGATCTGCGTTGAAATATGCTACAACTTCGACTAAATACAATGCCGATAATAGACAATTCGGAGATAGGAAGAAAACAAAAACCTATCGTATGTTACGGAAAAGTCTTGAAAACAACCGTAAGAGAAAGAAAAACGTGAACGAAAAAAATGCGATTCTATTCTAGATCGTACAGGACGTTTTATCGTATGCAAGACTTATTTTTCTTCATTATAAAAGTTGCCAATACTATTACCTTTGTTATACTCGTGAATTTTGAGCATGCATATTTAAATTTTCCAATCCCTCACAGATCTTTATGATTGTTAAGATCTGTGAGGGATTGGAATGACTGTTGACTTCAGGAACGCATTGGATAACCGATATTTGATACATTACGTTGATTGCCATTCGATATTTAGCATCTTACTTGACGATTTAAATGGCAACTTATTCAGGCGGCTTCAGTGGTGTAGCTGGATACACACCGGTCTAGCGACCTGGGGGTATAAGTTCAAATTCTCAAGTTGCCCGTTTTTAGTTTTTGATTTTTTAAACTCTCTGCTAACCGCCTAAACTAGTGTAATGCGTGTAAAATCTGGTACGCAAAAAAAAAAGAAATTCATTAACGTCTAGCGTTTAATTGATTTTATTCTAATATTAGTTGATCGGCGCTGTATTTTTTCTCGGCGTACTTCTGCGTTTCTGTAATGATATTCTTCGAAGCCTTGTACAATTGGGAATTTTTAATGGCAGCGTATAAACCAAACAATAAATGAAGAGATTGCACTCTATTCTTTTTATAGATCGGTATATTGAACATGCAGCAGACGACATCAATGTACCGGTTTAAGCTTGGGCATGAACGATGATTTGGAAAACCATGCACCTTCAATAAAGTCTCCATTTTCTCTGGCCAAGCTTGCATTAGATCTTCTATATCGGGCATGTTGCTAAAAAACATTTCTCGATCAGGGCCTCATATTAAGAATAACAATAAATACCTATTGATAATTAAAAAAAAGACTCACTCTGTATACTTAACAACCGGTGAGGTTTTACTTCGATGCAGATCAGTAATGTCCTTAATCCATTTATCGATTGCTCTTGAGTTTTTTTCAACATTACCAATTTTCTTCACAAAGATATTTGCCGCATGATTGACATTAATAGCGGATGCTCTGAGTTTCAAATGCAGTAGCGCCGGATCACTTTGCGCTATCGAAGGCTCGTCTAAGACGGTCAGACCTAGGTACAGCTGACTGACATCGTCATATTTCTTATTATCCAGACCGTATTCGGCGGGAGACTTTACTTTCAAGAAAGCGTCGATATCACCAACTGCAGGAATGTAATCGGGTATGAATGGCTTAAACTTAAAGTCCAGGTTTAAATTTTGTGGAATATATCTGCAAGTAAGAACATTATTAGTTTAAAAATCTTACATGTAAACAATGAAGGATCGTACTTAACAATGTACTGGAACAGATCTTTAATCTCATTTGTAACATTTAAATCTTGGTAACAGTTAGGATCGTATTCTCCGGGTATATTGGATTTCTTCTCGCTTATGTCAGAATCACTTTCTGAAGATGACAGTTGCCGTTCGTGAGGAAATGGTAATTCTATTCCTCCACCTGCTTGTTTGCCTGAAGGTCCTGCACTTTGCATCCTTTGCCTTATGCCATTCACATGGCTTAATGTATCGCCTACAGGTAACTTAAAAATACAAGATATTGGTAGGGTAACTGTTTTGATAATATTTTAAATACCTCTCGAATTATATTGTTGCCTTTCCCCAAAACAGCATCCTCATCGGAATCGGTATCCAGTAAACTTTCCATCGAGTTATCTTTTTGGTTTAAGCGCAATAATTGGCCATTCTTTCGGTCAGATGTTTTGTCATAGCTAATACTACAGTCCGTGTCTTGCTATAACAAAACAGTTACGTACCCTTTAAGTCAAATACCAATATCAAATGGACGTACGACGCACCTGTAATAGAGTGAATGAAGTTCGATCTGCTTGCATTCCGATACGAACCGTGCACGAATCTCCGAATATTAGTATTATTTCTGCTCCGAATTGTCTGACAGAAAATCAGCTATTTGTAATTAACTTGTGGATCGTTGTGGACATGCTAACATGGTTGCTAAGCAACGGTGGAAGTTGACAGAACTGTTATGACTGCATAGGATTGGCATTCCTATTATCCCACAATATTTAGTCATTTTTCGTTTCTTCTTCCAAAACAGATGTCAGCATAGATTTAATTTAAAGAGCTAAGCAGAATGCGCCGCGAATCGTCAATGTGAAATTGCAAACAATTATTAAACATAACTGCTTTGTTTGGGCTTCTTATATTTATATTTAATAAGGCAACAGCAATGGGTGCGGCTCGGTTACTACCACCATACTTAGCAAACATAGAATTCCAATTCCCATCAAAAATATAAAACTATTTAAAAAATGGTTACGATTATGCAGAACAACAATTGACTAAATTGTGACGATTACGTTACGTATGAAGAAATATACAAACCAGAATCCGCAGAAAGGAGTTATTACCACTAGTTTTACATAAACTATGTTTACCTGGTACAAGGTGCATTTTCAAATTTTGTCATATTTTAGACTTACATACTCTGATCTCTTTTTGACAGAAAAGATACAGAAAAAACCAAGAACCTGGTGAGAAATATAGTAGTTTTACTTGAATTTTACGCATCAGGATTTAATTGTATTACATACAGTTCGTTCCTTAGGATTAAAAGTAATATATATATATATACACTAACGCCAATATTTTTAATCTTTTCCGAGTCGATTAGGTGGCGCTAAATGAGAAACTATCAGCAGATGTGGTTGTTTTGTTGCAGAATATTTGGTTATACCAATATGATGTATTCGCATAGAAAAAAAGGTGTCGGTACTGTTGTAATCTGAGATATCTACTCGAAGCAAGAAAATTGGTTATCATTTTGACGTTTAACATTTCAACACTTGGAACACTTGATAATGTGACAAAATGTTGCCTATAGGCTAGATAAAGTCGAACTTAGTATTACCTCTTAATATTATTAAAAATGTGGCCCATTACATTTGTAACGTACTTGGCGTTTATAATACAATCGATTTTTGTGACAACTTCCATTGGTAATTTCCTAATTTTCAAACAAACTCCTAAAACATCCTTATCTTGTATTTTAGCAGCAGGATTGTATTACTTAGCAGAATTAGTAGAAGAATACACAGTGTTAGCGAAGAAATGTATTTGGTGGACAAACTTGGTAATATACTGCGTTAATAATTGTTTTATATTTACATTACTAATTGATGATGCACCACTGTAGGCAGTACTGGTATTATACTTATCTTTGTGGATTTTTGAAAAGTTCCCCTTTTGGATGACCTTCTTTGGTATCGTAGCTCAAGTGGTACATTTTGGTATACTGCAGCACTTTCCGTATGTGACATTTACATCTCCAACGTTTATTATAGGCATAATTCTAATTGTGATTAATCACTGCCTTGCATTCACCTACTTTAACAATGTATTGTATTCATTTTCTGAGGTAAACGTATTAGTAAATGTACTCCTTGAATTCATAAAAGTGACATTTTAAGGTAATGGCATATTTCACATTGTTTCTATGGCTAGTACCATTTGCCCTATTAATCTCTCTTTCCGCAAACGAAAATGTATTGCCCACATCTGCTGATCGTGATGATGATGGTTAGTATTATGGATTTATATATAATGTTTAATTTGGTGGGATCATATTTTTGCATTTGATTTTAGGCCGTGATATTGTTACAAACTATTTTTCCAAAAAGAATAAGAAGTATGGTTTACTAGCTTTCTTTAGTTATACAAAAGAATCATTAATGCCTCAACACCATAAGAAACGTTATTAGAACTGTGTGGTGCATAACTTGTGTAGTGAAAAATCAACGTGTAGATCTTCTCGTAGGTTTATGCCGATTTAAATACGTTATTTTTGACATAATATATCGTTTAATTAATGATTCCCGTATCATTACACTATAGAATAAATAATATTAAACATGCACTTGTTTCTTTTTTCTATGATTGCTTTATACTTATAATCTACTGCAATAGATATATTTTCCTATTCCCAGTGAGGCTTTTTGATAAACTTAAAAGAAGTGTTATATAAGTAGGCCCAGATTTAGTAACCTGAGATGGGGCGCGCTTTAAATATGGGGTCTTTGTGAATGTAGAAAATAAGGGGAACATTTCAAAGTTAATTATTAATTAATCGTTTAGTTACAATCATAAAGTGCTTGATTTGAAATTAAGATACCATATGCAATGGTATCTATTTAATATACTATTCAATCATAGATAAAACGGTGACTAGTGATCATAAACATTCTCCTATTTTAATTTGCTAGTCGGAAAGCAAATTTCACGACCATCGATTAATTCTGAATGGTTTATGGTTTCTCTGATCGATGAAGAATATTCCCGGTAAAAATGTTTCAAATTTTGCGAATAATTTGAGGTGGTACTTCTTGCAGTAAAGACCTGCTTTACGCTAAAGCTAGTATGGGCAACCTTTGACATGTGGTGTGCCAAACTTTAGTGTAGAAATACGTTCGCGGATCGCTTGATCTTCGCATTTGGAGTGAGTATGAGTAAGTAGTGTCAGCGCTGTCGGGAAATGGCTCCCGTACTAAAGATTTTGGGCGGGAATTTGAAAATCCTAAATAATATATTAAATATCCAGGTTTTGTATTCTTTGAAATAAGCTTGCAATCAAAAGGATATGTATTAAACAAGACATTTATAAAATATAACGATACACTCCATTGATTACAAGCATATTTCAAAGAATACAAAATAAATATCACAATTCTAATAGCTAAGTTGCGGCATTTACAATATCAAAAAAACCAAAACATGTGTAAAAATAATTTTATTACAAACTATATTCACAATTTGGTTAACATAAAAGCATAAGCCAAACAGCAACAATTTGAAATATGTAAAGGAACCAAGTAACAAAAAAGAAGTTAAATGAAAATAGTAAAACTAAAAGAAATTGTAAATGTACCAAATGGAAATAACAACAAATTAAAAATTATGTATATTAGTAATAAGAATCAAAGCTAATAACAAAAATATCCAATAATTTCCAGTAGATCATGTTCCGTGATAATTCTTGCATTTGACGTAAATGGGGGTGCTGTGAGTAAATAAAGTATACAGTTATGTGTATTTCCTAGGATAAATGTAATTAGAGTTATTATCTGCCTGACATAATTCTACAAGGGACTGCGGATTTAGAATTCCTGAAGTACCTGCCATTGTTTCTTCTGTAATTAATTACAAGAATTACTTTCCTTAAAATATGTTAGTTAAATTTATATTAATATCTGAGGAGAAAGGATCGACAGTAGTGTTCTGCTGCTTCAATTCATCTGAAATGATTGCAGATTAATATACGAAGGATCTCTTTGAAATTTTCATTTGTATAGATAAATCCCATAGATTGTATTTCCAACAAGTAAAATATTTCGATTGGTTCTTCAATTGCAGGAATGAATGAGTGTTTGGTCAGAGACCGGATTATATGCAAAGTGCATATATTTTATTTTATTTATTTATTATATGTTACGTTTATTTGTAGATGTCTTACACTGACTAAAGTTAATTAAGGCTAATTAACTTTAATCATTGTAATACATCTACATATGGACGTAAATTATAATAAATAAATAAATAAAATATATGCGCTTTGTATATAATCTAGTCCATTTCTTCTCACTATTTTATATATATATATACTAATCTTACCAGGTAAATCAATGGTAGGAATACTTCATTCGACAAGAATCTTTGGCCCACATACTCTAGAAGTAACCTTATGTAATGACTGGGATGGTTGTGACATAACCGGTACTTCTTACAAACCTCTACTGGATCCACGCTATGTAATTCGATTTTCCTAAGTCGAGTTACTCATATGTTGTACACCTACAACATATTACATTTTGTGTGGTACCAAGCCCTTTTAATTTCTTTCTTATCAACCACAACTGCATATATGGGTTAGTGTAATTCAAAGGTCTTATAATTCACCTTGGAACAAATAACAGTTATGATATTGAGCTACAGAATTGCAGTGTAAACTAATGTGTAGTTTATCATAATTATGTGATATGTCTTTTATGATATTTATAATGTAAAAATAATAGATTACTTACCTCTGCGTCCTTGTAAGGGAATCTATGAAGCATCGTTGCTTTTCAAGGGTTCCTACAATACATAATACACGCGCACCATACTTATACGAATCAATATAACATAAATTTCGCAGTTCAAAAGCACACGAGAAAAATGAACTCAAACTGGAATGTACTGCCTTTTATATTGTTTTCACGTTATAAGGGAACGGGAAAGAGAGGCAAGAGGAGGCCTAAATATGGTGAAGTTTGATGCGATACTTCTGCTCCCAGTAATTGGCGCTCGTACTAAAACAGAGTTTGACCTCGCCCTATTAAGAGAATCCACGTGGTGATTGTGTCATAAAGTAAACGCCGCAAACGTTTAGAGAAGTCTGTATTATCGGCCAGGTATTATTCAGTTTCTTATTTTGATATCCAGAATTTGGGTGTGGAATCTCAGTTCTTTATTTTGTTGTTATGATTACGCGCCGCCAACTTCAACAGAGCAAACTACATCTAATCCGGCGGTATATTCAAATAATTGGTTTATATATTTTTATTTATTCAAGATTTTTATCTGGGAAACATTTAACGTATACGTATATTATAAAGTCTCCGTAAAAAAAGAATGTATAAAAGAACATATAAAATAGAATATATAAAAGTAGTTCATAAAAGAAATTAGAATATATATTTATATTTTACTTGTAACGGCGAGGACGGAACAGATTTAATATAAACTAGAGTTATATTATATATATTCGGAACAAAACAATGTATTTTTTATTTCATAAAGTATATTGTTTTAATTTAATAAGTATAATGCATTTTTATTCTATATAATATCAAAACTACGCTGTATATACAAAAATCTAGTTTCTACAAAACATGTTAACATATTCTTTAAGTGTTATCTCTTTTTTCAGATTTTATAGTGTATGTATATATTAAATATTTCATAATTATCATGTTTATGAAATATTTGGTATAATACCCAAATAAACATTTTCAATAAATAAAAATATATAAAGCCATCTATTTGAATGTCCTGCCAAACGTTGCCAAATTAGATCTAGTTTGTTGTGCTGAAGTTGGTGGCGTAAAACCGTAACAACAAACAGCATTAAAATTCCGTCAAGAATATACGGTAATAACGGTAACAATTTATAAGATAAGTAATATATATATATGTAACGTACCATTATAGTATATATATAGTATCTACTCTTTCAAATCTTGAACGTTTTCGATATCCATAACACAAAAAATAACATTAAACCACAAGCTCGTGGCAAATACTTTAGATTACATTGGTTATATCAATTATTTTTAGCTACATACACATAAATGGATTTTTTTTGCGATGAACAACCTAGAAGTGCTCCTAAACCACTTGCCTTTGATCAAGTATTATATCAAATATTTAATACATAATGAGAGCGAGGTTATAATTGACCATGGTTTCAGGTCTCTTCTTGTAAATTAATTGCAACAAATAATTGTTACAATGCATGGAAAGCTAAAGTAATACAAAATCTTACACCAACAAAACCTCAAAGAATGTTAGATAAGGAGAATGTTGCATTAAACAATGAGGGAGGAACAGAAAAAGAATCATTATCAAAGCATGTCAGATTTGATGGTCCAGGTGATGTGCAAAAGCACGCGTTAAAAGGAAATAACATAAAGCGAAATCCCAAAGATGTTCCTCATATGAAGAATGTCCCAAATAGATCCTTAGATTTAAGTGTAATAGACAATGTGCCTAGACAAAAAGAAGAAGATGTAGTAAATAGTAATTTACAGACGAACTTTGAAAATATTTCAGTATTGCCTGTAGTTAATTGTAATAAAAAATGCAGCAAAGATATGTCCAAGTCAAAATTAAAAAGAAATCTCATATCCTGTTGTAATAATGAACACTGCGAGTCTACACAGCTAATATCAAACCAGAATCTGGACTGTAATTTACCAGCTTCCTATTCTACTAGACTAAGTACCAAAAGACAAACATTGAGTAATTCTAGTAGTGTTGAACCTACTATTACAGAACTACTAAAGGTAATACAGCAGCAAAGTGAGCAAATTTTATTATTACAGAAGCAGGTGGCTACACTTATCGAGAATCAAGTGGTAGAACAGAAGCAAAGTGGTATACCAAACTATGTTTCCCAACAAAGAATAACAAGACAACAGAAATGCATCAACAGTGCCAAAATTGAACATGCCCAGTTTAATCATTTGGCCAAACGAACATTTCCACATCTTGCAGTTAATGTTATGACTAGCTTTGAGGTGCATGCATCGCAAACAACAACAAATAATCAACATAATACAGAAGAAGTAGAAGTTATATTGAAAGACATGGAAGCACAAAAGGTGAATTTTGATAAAAAACAGAGCGATAAAGAAGAGGAAAATGATCAAAGGCAGTGCCGCAACTTTTCATTGTCGTTAAATGAACCATTGGTAGTAGTGGAACGGTGTCCGAGTTCGGAAGACAGTATACACGTTGACATGAGAGACTATAGTAGTTCCGAGTAAGAAACCGTGCTAAATATATATACTCACTGTTGTTATTATTATGAAATATTCATTACAGTAGTGAAAATGAAACTACCACCAATTCATCAATGGACGTAGGATGGAGCGTTTATAATAATATTATGGTAAGTAAATGCGAGATTAAATAAGAGATTCAAACTAATTTATTGTTTATCGAAATTTAGAATGTTTGCAATTGCGTCATAATAATTTGGTTGTAAAAGTAGCGGCGTACGATTTTACGATTTTATAATACCTACGCGGAGTCCAATATGCGAGAGACAACTAATAGCGCTCCGTATGTTTAAAAATTCGACCACGCCAGTTACGAATTAAAATTCGCAGCTAAACGTAATAGCTTTCATTTCAAAATTAATTCGATTCGAAAGTGAATCGCAAGTGTTCGAATACGAAAATACGCTCGCTAAGAATTGCGTGTATAAATACACCTACAGCCTGACATAACCTGTCGTTGAGATCACGCGTCAGATAGAAAGTTTTTTTTTTTCATTTTCATTGTTCTAGGTTTTATTTTAGTCTCGGCAAAGAGGGGCAAGTTTCAGTGCCGTGCGGTGAACAACGCGGAGGCGTGAAGCGTGCGGCACGGAGAATCGAGTATGCTTTGATACTGGAACGTTTAGTGTTATTCAATTGGTCATTGTGAATGCTTGTCAGTATACACTTATTTAGAAAATGTCACATTTAGGTACATTTCGGAAACAGCATATTTCAAATAAACTAGAAAACGTTATTACGTGAGTATGCCGGATTTAAAATACGAAAGCGATAGAAGTAAATGTGTAAAGTGCGTTCTGCAGTCGATGGCAAACAATACAGCGAACAATTAATATTTGATTTCGGTATTTGTTCTATTCTATGTAATGTACCGTTCACTTTACTAGACCAACACTCATTTGTCTCCTTCTGGAGCAAGCATTCGGATCATACATTACCAAGTCGGTCATCGTTAAAAAACTTTATAACGTTCTGTTCGTGACTATGTTAAAAGAAGAATTAAAGCAGAATCGAAACATTGAAAACTGTGGTTGGTTATGTGTGGACGGAACAACCGATTAACAAAAACATTCTGCGGTGGATATGATGCTACGTACAATGGGAGAGATTGAACTGTCATCCCCTATCTTAGATGCTTCCAAAAGAGTTGCAAAATGTACAAGCGATGAAATTTTAAAAGTGGTTTGAGGACGTTGAGCAAATTTTTAATATTTAATACATGCCACCCAGTTTGTGATTTAGTGGAGACTTCTTCTTAGAACAGTAAATGTTTCAGCACGTTATATAATATATTTTTTCTCATTATTTTATGTGCAAACATTCCCGCGTCCACATCGCCTATGCTCACTCAAGAAGGTGACGATCATAAATGTAGCGAGTACGTAAACGTTATCGGACACTCGCCGTTGATACGGCCGCTCGGCCCCTCCACATTGTTCTCCGCACTGCACTGTAACTTGCCCCACTTTGCCGAGACTATTTTACTTTATATGAGATTAGTCGGCGGTATCCAGTATTGATTGCTATTGTATTGTAAAAGCGAAATCGCACTTGCTTCTATTAAAATTATCGCATTTGCGCAAAACAACCAAACTCAGTGTATAAAATTTACAATTATCGGGCATCTAACAATGTCGTTGCAGTTAATTCAACGGTGTTGTTACTGCTTAAATATTTTTAGCGGGATTAGGTTTCGCTACCGATTTTTCGTGGAAAATCGCCAATTATAAACGTATTTATTACGTAATTATCGTTTTAATCGATACGATAAAATTCCTTGAAATTCCTTGAATAGCTCATGAATAGATACGATTACTATAACGACTGTCGACTTATTATGACGCGTGCACAAACATAGATCGGTCGATTTACATTAAAACTTGTCATTTCGTTCTCGCATTCCCCAAGGCCCAAGTAAGTCATATGCTAAAGAACGCAGAAAATGTTACTGACCATACTGACGGAGGTTTAAGTACAGCCCAAATTCTGGACGATAGGACGCTGCAGACGGTTAGAGAGGCTACTGTGCGTCATTTGAAGCGTATAGGCGTTAATTTAGCAACCGAAGAGGATTACGATTTAAAATGGTAAATACAGAGTGCCACCATACGAATACATTTATGTTACATCAACAGATTAATTCGAATGACAGATGTAACGGTAATGATTTTAAACATTCCAAAAACCAACCTTTTTAAGAAAATTAATCTTTTAGAAAAAAAAAAAAAAAGTTACAGAAAAGCAGTTGTATTCGTGTTTTCTCTTAATACGGTATCTAACAGCAGTAATACAGTCCCGGTCCATTTTATTAGAGCCACTTGCTAAAATAGCGATTTTGTTAAAATATATAATGAAAAACGTATTGTACACAAGCATAAGTTTATGCAGAACTGTTTATAGACATCGTCACAACTATATAACTATTAATATTTTATAATACCTCCTTTGGCTTTTATAATTGCTCTTAGTCTTTTTGGCGTACTGTCTATGCAAGCGTTAATGGTATGTCTAATTGTAGCGTCATTTCGCCGCACATCCTCAATATTTCTTACTAATTGCTCTTTTGTAGCATGTCTTCTCGAATGAGCACGTGATTTTAGAACACTCCAGACGTTCTCAATTGCATTGAAGTTTGGAGAATTTCCCGGCCAAGGTAACATTGACAGAGCGTGCGTTTCCAAAAAACTTTAGTTGGATTTGGTCATGTGGCATGGTGCCTTACCGTGCATGAATGTGTAAAGGCCTTCATTTGGATCTAAATCATTGATATATGGCATGAAGACATCCACCAACAATCGCTTATATTGGTGTTGATTCATGGTGCCTTGGCAAAAATACAGTCCCAGTCCAGGACCTTCGACTGATTTACAGGACTATACCTAGAACACCGTTCAGATGGACGTCGTCTAACAAATTGAGCTCTTTCGGTCACGGCTTCTAGTTTTGATTAATTGCTGAATACAATCTTTAACGAAAAGATATTGTTCAAACAAAAACAAATTCCTTGATTTACATATTCATTTGAGTTATTTTGTCTTACCTTTCGCCAATCTTCAATTGTCTAATGTTGATGATGTTTTGCCCATTCATAACGTGATCGCTCCATCATCGGTGTTAATCTCGGCTGTTTCAAAATATAAAGTGCAAGTTTTGGTTGAAAAGTTATTTTAAAAAACCAATTTTATTATAACGTACAAAAATCTGACATTATAGTACGGATGCAGGAGAACTTCTAACTCTTACAACAAACAATTGCATCTTATATGTATACTACAGATAAGAGACGCGTGTAGGCATCCTTTGACTTTGCGTCTTCTTTGTTAATATGGAATTTAACTCGCATACAAGCAATACCTTAAAGTGCAACACTAACTCGTAAGCACGGAAAAAAACGTTGTTACATAAACAGATAAATATTCTTTCCACAATAGCAACCGGTCCAAATAATATTCTACGAATTACTGTGTCTTTCAATCTTGTTTCTATCCGTTTTTTATACAGTACAGAATGATTCATGAGAGAGATAATAATAGGCAAGTAGCACTTTCTCAATTTCTTAGAAAGATGCTTAGGGAACGTCTTTAGATAGGTATTGTAAACCCTATTCCTGAATTTTATACTTGTATTTGTAAATTATCGCGTTGGAAACACACAAAGGCCTAAATTTATAAGGCGACCCTAATAAAATGGGCAGGGACTGTAAGACACGAGGACTGTCGAGTTTTATGTACCGCTAATCATCCGATCGTGTTTAGTGATGTTTAGTGTAGACTTGTAGAATCGCCGGTCTCACAATGCCGGACACACGTCGTTATTAGCGTAAATGTGGCCGTTGATATGTAAACACTTCCGTAAAAACCTTCGGCTGACGTATAGTGGTTACATCGATCGTTATTGTGTTTACAGTTTAAACGGTGACGAATCGACGAATTCGGTCTATAGTCCGTCGGAAATCAGTTTCGCCGTCAGGCAGCTCCTGATGAAATACCTACCGAACGATCAACTATTGAGATTGGCGCGAACCGATATGAATCGATCGAAGAAGAGCTCCGATTGCAACAGAACCAACTTCGTTGCCAGGAGAAGGCCGGAGTTTTCGTTTGCAACCATCCAATATATGAAAAAGTACAATCTGTTAACGTCCGGTAGTGAGAATTTAGCAAGCTCATATAGCCTGCATGTTCCATTTACTCTGTTCCAGATTCCATGTTACCACCGCAAGCAGTGCAGCCAAATAGAAAATGCGCCAATACCCCGTTCAAAATTTTGGACGTGACCGTCTTAAAGCAACAACCAAAGTTGCTCTAGAATGCTGTCATCTTTATTTTTGCATACCGAATCTCTGCTTGTGCAAATGTGCTAATCATACGATAAACTTTAACTATAGAATGCGAAATTGTACCTTTAAAATGTGTAATGGAATGATTAAAAAACGAAAACAGTCTGGTGCTTTATTTATAGAAAATACGCCTTAACGGCGCTGCTATTATTGCACGGTAAGGCAAAAGTTAAGCGTATTTAGAATTTTGAAAACTAAAAGCGCGTATCTACCGGACGGTTGCCAATAGCGAGGCGATCTCTTTTTTTTTATAGCAATTTACCCGATATATCATTCGACTTTGATATCTAATTCTACCCTATACAGTGATCGTTTAAGAAGGACGCCCTAGCTCAACGCGTTCCGACGCTACAGCGCTTCAAAATTGGGATTTTTTTTCTCTCTGTTTCAACTTTGACGGGCCGTAGCCGCTAAACGGTTAGAGATAGGACGTCCGCAGCGGTCGCAATCGATTCCGCGGACATATTTCTATCGGAAACCGTCTAATTCGTCCGTCCGAACGGCGTCGTTAACGCGCGACACGAGAAAACGTCGAAAGATGTCGTTTTCGGGGTCGATTTTTTCGCGTTTTTTCGAAGCCCCGAAACTTCAAACGCCCGTATCTCTTAAACGGTTAGAGATATCGAAGCGTGCTAAAAAACTCTTGTTCGGCGCGCAAAAATCTACCGGATAGGATGATAAAACGGTAATTTTCGGACTTTTATATTTTACCGAAATATCTCGACCGAATCTCCGTATCTCGGTTATGCGTGGTCGCAGCGCGACCGTTCGGTGCTCATTCGAAAGATCTCGACGCGTACTTTCGAACGGCGCAAACCGGGATCCCTATCTATAACCGTTTAGGAGCTACGGCGCTTCAAAGTTTCGGAGTTAAGCATTTTTGGAAATTTCGCAACTTTAAACGCGATTTTCTCCTTAACGGTTAGAGATAGAGAGGCAAACTTTTTTATCGTAATCTACGCGAAAATACGCGTCTTTTGATATGTCACTCGACCCCATTCGGAGCTCCTTTAAGAAGTTGAGTTTTGCACCCCTCAACTTTCAAACGTCCATATCTCCCAAACGGTTAGGGCTAGGGGGCTGAAATTTCTCAGGCGTAATACACCCATATATGGCCACGTTCCGGTAGGGTCAAAACCCCGAAATTCCGACCCTCGATTTTTCGGGTCGAAAAAATTTCATCGTTTTGGTCAGAAAAAATTGCGACGTTTCTGCTGCGCGTTAACGGGAAGAGTTAGACGTTCGCTTATCGGCGCGTCGTAAGGACCCCTACGAGGGTTCTAAACAGGCGAAAGAAGGACGCCCTAGCTCAACGCGTTCCGACGCTACAGCGCTTCAAAGTTGGGATTTTTTTTCTCTCTCTTTCAACTTTGACGGGCCGTAGCCGCTAAACGGTTAGAGATAGGACGTCCGTAGCGGTCGCAATCGATTCCGCGGACATTTTTCTATCGGAAACCGTCTAATTCGTTCGTCCGAACGGCGTCGTTAACGCGCGACACGAGAAAACGTCGAAAGATGTCGTTTTCGGGGTCGATTTTTTCGCGTTTTTTCGAAGCCCCGAAACTTCAAACGCCCGTATCTCTTAAACGGTTAGAGATATCGAAGCGTGCTAAAAAAATTCTTGTTCGGCGCGCAAAAATCTACCGGATAGGATGATAAAAACGGTAATTTTCGGACTTCGATATTTTACCGAAATTTCTCGACCGAATCTCCGTATCTCGGTTGTGCGTGGTCGCAGCGCGACCGTTCGGTGCTCATTCGAAAGATCTCGACGCGTACTTTCGAACGGCGCAAACCGGGATCCCCTATCTATAACCGTTTAGGAGCTACGGCGCTTCAAAGTTTCGGAGTTAAGCATTTTTGGAAATTTCGCAACTTTAAACGCGATTTTCTCCTTAACGGTTAGAGATAGAGAGGCAAACTTTTTTTTATCGTAATCTACGCGAAAATACGCGTCTTTTGATATGTCACTCGACCCCATTCGGAGCTCCTTTAAGGAGTTGAGTTTTGCACCCTCAACTTTCAAACGTCCATATCTCCCAAACGGTTAGGGCTAGGGGGCTGAAATTTCTCAGGCGTAATACACCCATATATGGCCACGTTCCGGTAGGGTCAAAACCCGAAATTCCGACCCTCGATTTTTCGGGTCGAAAAAATTTCATCGTTTTGGTCAGAAAAATGCGACGTTTCTGCTGCGCGTTAACGGGAAGAGTTAGACGTTCGCTTATCGGCGCGTCGTAAGGACCCTACGAGGGTTCTAAACAGGCGAAAGAAGGACGCCCTAGCTCAACGCGTTCCGACGCTACAGCGCTTCAAAGTTGGGATTTTTTCTCTCTCTTTCAACTTTGACGGGCCGTAGCCGCTAAACGGTTAGAGATAGGACGTCCGTAGCGGTCGCAATCGATTCCGCGGACATTTTTCTATCGGAAACCGTCTAATTCGTCCGTCGAACGGCGTCGTTAACGCGCGACACGAGAAAACGTCGAAAGATGTCGTTTTCGGGGTCGATTTTTCGCGTTTTTCGAAGCCCCGAAACTTCAAACGCCCGTATCTCTTAAACGGTTAGAGATATCGAAGCGTGCTAAAAAATTCTTGTTCGGCGCGCAAAAATCTACCGGATAGGATGATAAAAACGGTAATTTTCGGACTTTTATATTTTACCGAAATTTCTCGACCGAATCTCCGTATCTCGGTTATGCGTGGTCGCAGCGCGACTGTTCGGTGCTCATTCGAAAGATCTCGACGCGTACTTTCGAACGGCGCAAACCGGGATCCTCTATCTATAACCGTTTAGGAGCTACGGCGCTTCAAAGTTTCGGAGTTAAGCATTTTTGGAAATTTCGCAACTTTAAACGCGATTTTCTCCTTAACGGTTAGAGATAGAGAGGCAAACTTTTTTTTATCGTAATCTACGCGAAAATACGCGTCTTTTGATATGTCACTCGACCCCATTCGGAGCTCCTTTAAGAAGTTGAGTTTTGCACCCTCTCAACTTTCAAACGTCCATATCTCCCAAACGGTTAGGGCTAGGGGGCTGAAATTTCTCAGGCGTAATACACCCATATATGGCCACGTTCCGGTAGGGTCAAAACCCCGAAATTCCGACCCTCGATTTTTCGGGTCGAAAAAATTTCATCGTTTTGGTCAGAAAAAAATGCGACGTTTCTGCTGCGCGTTAACGGGAAGAGTTAGACGTTCGCTTATCGGCGCGTCGTAAGGACCCCTACGAGGGTTCTAAACAGGCGAAAGAAGGACGCCCTAGCTCAACGCGTTCCGACGCTACAGCGCTTCAAAGTTGGGATTTTTTTTCTCTCTCTTTCAACTTTGACGGGCCGTAGCCGCTAAACGGTTAGAGATAGGACGTCCGTAGCGGTCGCAATCGATTCCGCGGACATGTTTCTATCGGAAACCGTCTAATTCGTCCGTCCGAACGGCGTCGTTAACGCGCGACACGAGAAAACGTCGAAAGATGTCGTTTTCGGGGTCTATTTTTTCGCGTTTTTCGAAGCCCCGAAACTTCAAACGCCCGTATCTCTTAAACGGTTAGAGATATCGAAGCGTGCTAAAAAAATTCTTGTTCGGCGCGCAAAAATCTACCGGATAGGATGATAAAAACGGTAATTTTCGGACTTTTATATTTTACCGAAATATCTCGACCGAATCTCCGTATCTCGGTTATGCGTGGTCGCAGCGCGACCGTTCGGTGCTCATTCGAAAGATCTCGACGCGTACTTTCGAACGGCGCAAACCGGGATCCCCTATCTATAACCGTTTAGGAGCTACGGCGCTTCAAAGTTTCGGAGTTAAGCATTTTTGGAAATTTCGCAACTTTAAACGCGATTTTCTCCTTAACGGTTAGAGATAGAGAGGCAAACTTTTTTTTATCGTAATCTACGCGAAAATACGCGTCCTTTGATATGTCACTCGACCCCATTCGGAGCTCCTTTAAGAAGTTGAGTTTTGCACCCCCTCAACTTTCAAACGTCCATATCTCCCAAACGGTTAGGGCTAGGGGCTGAAATTTCTCAGGCGTAATACACCCATATATGGCCACGTTCCGGTAGGGTCAAAACCCCGAAATTCCGACCCTCGATTTTTCGGGTCGAAAAAATTTCATCGTTTTGGTCAGAAAAAATGCGACGTTTCTGCTGCGCGTTAACGGGAAGAGTTAGACGTTCGCTTATCGGCGCGTCGTAAGGAGACCCTACGAGGGTTCTAAACAGGCGAAAGAAGGACGCCCTAGCTCAACGCGTTCCGACGCTACAGCGCTTCAAAGTTGGGATTTTTTCTCTCTCTTTCAACTTTGACGGGCCGTAGCCGCTAAACGGTTAGAGATAGGACGTCCGTAGCGGTCGCAATCGATTCCGCGGACATTTTTCTATCGGAAACCGTCTAATTCGTCCGTCCGAACGGCGTCGTTAACGCGCGACACGAGAAAACGTCGAAAGATGTCGTTTTCGGGGTCGATTTTTCGCGTTTTTCGAAGCCCCGAAACTTCAAACGCCCGTATCTCTTAAACGGTTAGAGATATCGAAGCGTGCTAAAAAATTCTTGTTCGGCGCGCAAAAATCTACCGGATAGGATGATAAAAACGGTAATTTTCGGACTTTTATATTTTACCGAAATTTCTCGACCGAATCTCCGTATCTCGGTTATGCGTGGTCGCAGCGCGACCGTTCGGTGCTCATTCGAAAGATCTCGACGCGTACTTTCGAACGGCGCAAACCAGGATCCCCTATCTATAACCGTTTAGGAGCTACGGCGCTTCAAAGTTTCGGAGTTAAGCATTTTTGGAAATTTCGCAACTTTAAACGCGATTTTCTCCTTAACGGTTAGAGATAGAGAGGCAAACTTTTTTATCGTAATCTACGCGAAAATACGCGTCTTTTGATATGTCACTCGACCCCATTCGGAGCTCCTTTAAGAAGTTGAGTTTTGCACCCTCAACTTTCAAACGTCCATATCTCCCAAACGGTTAGGGCTAGGGGCTGAAATTTCTCAGGCGTAATACACCCATATATGGCCACGTTCCGGTAGGGTCAAAACCCCGAAATTCCGACCCTCGATTTTCGGGTCGAAAAAATTTCATCGTTTTGGTCAGAAAAAATGCGACGTTTCTGCTGCGCGTTAACGGGAAGAGTTAGACGTTCGCTTATCGGCGCGTCGTAAGGACCCCTACGAGGGTTCTAAACAGGCGAAAGAAGGACGCCCTAGCTCAACGCGTTCCGACGCTACAGCGCTTCAAAGTTGGGATTTTTTTTCTCTCTCTTTCAACTTTGACGGGCCGTAGCCGCTAAACGGTTAGAGATAGGACGTCCGTAGCGGTCGCAATCGATTCCGCGGACATTTTTCTATCGGAAACCGTCTAATTCGTCCGTCCGAACGGCGTCGTTAACGCGCGACACGAGAAAACGTCGAAAGATGTCGTTTTCGGGGTCGATTTTTCGCGTTTTTCGAAGCCCCGAAACTTCAAACGCCCGTATCTCTTAAACGGTTAGAGATATCGAAGCGTGCTAAAAAATTCATGTACGGCGCGCAAAAATCTACCGGATAGGATGATAAAAACGGTAATTTTCGGACTTTTATATTTTACCGAAATTTCTCGACCGAATCTCCGTATCTCGGTTATGCGTGGTCGCAGCGCGACCGTTCGGTGCTCATTCGAAAGATCTCGACGCGTACTTTCGAACGGCGCAAACCGGGATCCCCTATCTATAACCGTTTAGGAGCTACGGCGCTTCAAAGTTTTGGAGTTAAGCATTTTTGGAAATTTCGCAACTTTAAACGCGATTTTCTCCTTAACGGTTAGAGATAGAGAGGCAAACTTTTTTATCGTAATCTACGCGAAAATACGCGTCTTTTGATATGTCACTCGACCCCATTCGGAGCTCCTTTAAGAAGTTGAGTTTTGCACCCTCTCAACTTTCAAACGTCCATATCTCCCAAACGGTTAGGGCTAGGGGGCTGAAATTTCTCAGGCGTAATACACCCATATATGGCCACGTTCCGGTAGGGTCAAAACCCCGAAATTCCGACCCTCGATTTTTCGGGTCGAAAAAATTTCATCGTTTTGGTCAGAAAAAATGCGACGTTTCTGCTGCGCGTTAACGGGAAGAGTTAGACGTTCGCTTATCGGCGCGTCGTAAGGACCCCTACGAGGGTTCTAAACAGGCGAAAGAAGGACGCCCTAGCTCAACGCGTTCCGACGCTACAGCGCTTCAAAGTTGGGATTTTTTTTCTCTCTTTCAACTTTGACGGGCCGTAGCCGCTAAACGGTTAGAGATAGGACGTCCGTAGCGGTCGCAATCGATTCCGCGGACATTTTCTATCGGAAACCGTCTAATTCGTCCGTCCGAACGGCGTCGTTAACGCGCGACACGAGAAAACGTCGAAAGATGTCGTTTTCGGGGTCGATTTTTCGCGTTTTTCGAAGCCCCGAAACTTCAAACGCCCGTATCTCTTAAACGGTTAGAGATATCGAAGCGTGCTAAAAAATTCTTGTTCGGCGCGCAAAAATCTACCGGATAGGATGATAAAAACGGTAATTTTCGGAATTTTAAATTTTACCGAAATTTCTAGACCGAATCTCCGTATCTCGGTTATGCGTGGTCGCAGCGCGACAGATCTGTGCTCATTCGAAAGATCTCGACGCGTACTTTCGAACGGCGCAAACCGGGATCCCTATCTATAACCGTTTAGGAGCTACGGCGCTTCAAAGTTTCGGAGTTAAGCATTTTTGGAAATTTCGCAACTTTAAACGCGATTTTCTCCTTAACGGTTAGAGATAGAGAGGCAAACTTTTTTATCGTAATCTACGCGAAAATACGCGTCTTTTGATATGTCACTCGACACCATTCGGAGCTCCGTTAAGAAGTTGAGTTTTGCACCCCCTCATCTTTCTATCGTCCATCTCTCCCCAAACGGTTAGGGCTAGGGGTCTGAAATTTCTCAGGCGTAATACACCCATATATGGCCACGTTCCGGTAGGAGTCAAAACCCCGAAATTCCGACCCTCGATTTTCGGGTCGAAAAAAATTTCATCGTTTTGGTCAGAAAAAAATGCGACGTTTCTGCTGCGCGTTAACGGGAAGAGTTAGACGTTCGCTTATCGGCGCGTCGTAAGGACCCCTACGAGGGTTCTAAACAGGCGAAAGAAGGACGCCCTAGCTCAACGCGTTCCGACGCTACAGCGCCTCAAAGTTGGGATTTTTTCTCTCTCTTTCAACTTTGACGGGCCGTAGCCGCTAAACGGTTAGAGATAGGACGTCCGTAGCGGTCGCAATCGATTCCGCGGACATTTTTCTATCGGAAACCGTCTAATTCGTCCGTCCGAACGGCGTCGTTAACGCGCGACACGAGAAAACGTCGAAAGATGTCGTTTTCGGGGTCGATTTTTCGCGTTTTTCGAAGCCCCGAAACTTCAAACGCCCGTATCTCTTAAACGGTTAGAGATATCGAAGCGTGCTAAAAAATTCTTGTTCGGCGCGCAAAAATCTACCGGATAGGATGATAAAAACGGTAATTTTCGGACTTTTATATTTTACCGAAATTTCTCGACCGAATCTCCGTATCTCGGTTATGCGTGGTCGCAGCGCGACCGTTCGGTGCTCATTCGAAAGATCTCGACGCGTACTTTCGAACGGCGCAAACCAGGATCCCCTATCTATAACCGTTTAGGAGCTACGGCGCTTCAAAGTTTCGGAGTTAAGCATTTTTGGAAATTTCGCAACTTTAAACGCGATTTTCTCCTTAACGGTTAGAGATAGAGAGGCAAACTTTTTTTTATCGTAATCTACGCGAAAATACGCGTCTTTTGATATGTCACTCGACCCCATTCGGAGCTCCTTTAAGAAGTTGAGTTTTGCACCCCCTCAACTTTCAAACGTCCATATCTCCCAAACGGTTAGGGCTAGGGGCTGAAATTTCTCAGGCGTAATACACCCATATATGGCCACGTTCCGGTAGGAGTCAAAACCCCGAAATTCCGACCCTCGATTTTTCGGGTCGAAAAAATTTCATCGTTTTGGTCAGAAAAAATGCGACGTTTCTGCTGCGCGTTGACGGGAAGAGTTAGACGTTCGCTTATCGGCGCGTCATAAGGAGACCCCTACGAGGGTTCTAAACAGGCGAAAGAAGGACGCCCTAGCTCAACGCGTTCCGACGCTACAGCGCTTCAAAGTTGGGATTTTTTCTCTCTCTTTCAACTTTGACGGGCCGTAGCCGCTAAACGGTTAGAGATAGGACGTCCGTAGCGGTCGCAATCGATTCCGCGGACATTTTCTATCGGAAACCGTCTAATTCGTCCGTCCGAACGGCGTCGTTAACGCGCGACACGAGAAAACGTCGAAAGATGTCGTTTTCGGGGTCGATTTTTCGCGTTTTTCGAAGCCCCGAAACTTCAAACGCCCGTATCTCTTAAACGGTTAGAGATATCGAAGCGTGCTAAAAAATTCTTGTTCGGCGCGCAAAAATCTACCGGATAGGATGATAAAAACGGTAATTTTCGGACTTTTATATTTTACCGAAATTTCTCGACCGAATCTCCGTATCTCGGTTATGCGTGGTCGCAGCGCGACCGTTCGGTGCTCATTCGAAAGATCTCGACGCGTACTTTCGAACGGCGCAAACCGGGATCTATCTATAACCGTTTAGGAGCTACGGCGCTTCAAAGTTTCGGAGTTAAGCATTTTTGGAAATTTCGCAACTTTAAACGCGATTTTCTCCTTAACGGTTAGAGATAGAGAGGCAAACTTTTTTATCGTAATCTACGCGAAAATACGCGTCTTTTGATATGTCACTCGACCCCATTCGGAGCTCCTTTAGAAGTTGAGTTTGCACCCCTCAACTTTCAAACGTCCATATCTCCCAAACGGTTAGGGCTAGGGGCTGAAATTTCTCAGGCGTAATACACCCATATATGGCCACGTTCCGGTAGAGTCAAAACCCCGAAATTCCGACCCTCGATTTTTCGGGTCGAAAAAATTTCATCGTTTTGGTCAGAAAAAATGCGACGTTTCTGCTGCGCGTTAACGGGAAGAGTTAGACGTTCGCTTATCGGCGCGTCATAAGGACCCTACGAGGGTTCTAAACAGGCGAAAGAAGGACGCCCTAGCTCAACGCGTTCCGACGCTACAGCGCTTCAAAGTTGGGATTTTTTCTCTCTCTTTCAACTTTGACGGGCCGTAGCCGCTAAACAGTTAGAGATAGGACGTCCGTAGCGGTCGCAATCGATTCCGCGGACATTTTTCTATCGGAAACCGTCTAATTCGTCCGTCGAACGGCGTCGTTAACGCGCGACACGAGAAAACGTCGAAAGATGTCGTTTTCGGGGTCGATTTTTCGCGTTTTTCGAAGCCCGAAACTTCAAACGCCCGTATCTCTTAAACGGTTAGAGATATCGAAGCGTGCTAAAAAAATTCTTGTTCGGCGCGCAAAAATCTACCGGATAGGATGATAAAAACGGTAATTTTCGGACTTTTATATTTTACCGAAATTTCTCGACCGAATCTCCGTATCTCGGTTATGCGTGGTCGCAGCGCGACCGTTCGGTGCTCATTCGAAAGATCTCGACGCGTACTTTCGAACGGCGCAAACCAGGATCCCTATCTATAACCGTTTAGGAGCTACGGCGCTTCAAAGTTTCGGAGTTAAGCATTTTGGAAATTTCGCAACTTTAAACGCGATTTTCTCCTTAACGGTTAGAGATAGAGAGGCAAACTTTTTTATCGTAATCTACGCGAAAATACGCGTCTTTTGATATGTCACTCGACCCCATTCGGAGCTCCTTTAAGAAGTTGAGTTTTGCACCCCTCAACTTTCAAACGTCCATATCTCCCAAACGGTTAGGGCTAGGGGCTGAAATTTCTCAGGCGTAATACACCCATATATGGCCACGTTCGGTAGGGTCAAAACCCCGAAATTCCGACCCTCGATTTTTCGGGTCGAAAAAATTTCATCGTTTTGGTCAGAAAAAATGCGACGTTTCTGCTGCGCGTTAACAGGGAAGAGTTAGACGTTCGCTTATCGGCGCGTCGTAAGGACCCTACGAGGGTTCTAAACAGGCGAAAGAAGGACGCCCTAGCTCAACGCGTTCCGACGCTACAGCGCTTCAAAGTTGGGATTTTTTCTCTCTCTTTCAACTTTGACGGGCCGTAGCCGCTAAACAGTTAGAGATAGGACGTCCGTAGCGGTCGCAATCGATTCCGCGGACATTTTCTATCGGAAACCGTCTAATTCGTCCGTCCGAACGGCGTCGTTAACGCGCGACACGAGAAAACGTCGAAAGATGTCGTTTTCGGGGTCGATTTTTCGCGTTTTTCGAAGCCCCGAAACTTCAAACGCCCGTATCTCTTAAACGGTTAGAGATATCGAAGCGTGCTAAAAAATTCTTGTTCGGCGCGCAAAAATCTACCGGATAGGATGATAAAAACGGTAATTTTCGGACTTTTATATTTTACCGAAATTTCTCGACCGAATCTCCGTATCTCGGTTATGCGTGGTCGCAGCGCGACAGTTTCGGTGCTCATTCGAAAGATCTCGACGCGTACTTTCGAACGGCGCAAACCAGGATCCTATCTATAACCGTTTAGGAGCTACGGCGCTTCAAAGTTTCGGAGTTAAGCATTTTTGGAAATTTCGCAACTTTAAACGCGATTTTCTCCTTAACGGTTAGAGATAGAGAGGCAAACTTTTTTATCGTAATCTACGCGAAAATACGCGTCTTTTGATATGTCACTCGACCCATTCGGAGCTCCTTTAAGAAGTTGAGTTTGCACCCCTCAACTTTCAAACGTCCATATCTCCCAAACGGTTAGGGCTAGGGGCTGAAATTTCTCAGGCGTAATACACCCATATATGGCCACGTTCCGGTAGGGTCAAAACCCCGAAATTCCGACCCTCGATTTTTCGGGTCGAAAAAATTTCATCGTTTTGGTCAGAAAAAATGCGACGTTTCTGCTGCGCGTTAACGGGAAGAGTTAGACGTTCGCTTATCGGCGCGTCGTAAGGACCCTACGAGGGTTCTAAACAGGCGAAAAGAAGGACGCCCTAGCTCAACGCGTTCCGACGCTACAGCGCTTCAAAGTTGGGATTTTTTCTCTCTCTTTCCAACTTTGACGGGCCGTAGCCGCTAAACGGTTAGAGATAGGACGTCCGTAGCGGTCGCAATCGATTCCGCGGACATTTTTCTATCGGAAACCGTCTAATTCGTCCGTCCGAACGGCGTCGTTAACGCGCGACACGAGAAAACGTCGAAAGATGTCGTTTTCGGGGTCGATTTTTCGCGTTTTTCGAAGCCCCGAAACTTCAAACGCCCGTATCTCTTAAACGGTTAGAGATATCGAAGCGTGCTAAAAAAATTCTTGTTCGGCGCGCAAAAATCTACCGGATAGGATGATAAAAACGGTAATTTTCGGACTTTTATATTTTACCGAAATTTCTCGACCGAATCTCCGTATCTCGGTTATGCGTGGTCGCAGCGCGACCGTTCGGTGCTCATTCGAAAGATCTCGACGCGTACTTTCGAACGGCGCAAACCGGGATATCCTATCTATAACCGTTTAGGAGCTACGGCGCTTCAAAGTTTCGGAGTTAAGCATTTTTGGAAATTTCGCAACTTTAAACGCGATTTTCTCCTTAACGGTTAGAGATAGAGAGGCAAACTTTTTTATCGTAATCTACGCGAAAATACGCGTCTTTTGATATGTCACTCGACCCCATTCGGAGCTCCTTTAAGAAGTTGAGTTTGCACCCCTCAACTTTCAAACGTCCATATCTCCCAAACGGTTAGGGCTAGGGGCTGAAATTTCTCAGGCGTAATACACCCATATATGGCCACGTTCCGGTAGGAGTCAAAACCCGAAATTCCGACCCTCGATTTTTCGGGTCGAAAAAATTTCATCGTTTTGGTCAGAAAAAATGCGACGTTTCTGCTGCGCGTTAACGGGAAGAGTTAGACGTTCGCTTATCGGCGCGTCATGGAGACCCCTACGAGGGTTCTAAACGGGCGAAAGAAGGACGCCCTAGCTCAACGCGTTCCGACGCTACAGCGCTTCAAAGTTGGGATTTTTTCTCTCTCTTTCAACTTTGACGGGCCGTAGCCGCTAAACAGTTAGAGATAGGACGTCCGTAGCGGTCGCAATCGATTCCGCGGACATTTTCTATCGGAAACCGTCTAATTCGTCCGTCCGAACGGCGTCGTTAACGCGCGACACGAGAAAACGTCGAAAGATGTCGTTTTCGGGGTCGATTCTTTCGCGTTTTTCGAAGCCCCGAAACTTCAAACGCCCGTATCTCTTAATCGGTTAGAGATATCGAAGCGTGCTAAAAAAATTCTTGTTCGGCGCGCAAAAATCTACCGGATAGGATGATAAAAACGGTAATTTTCGGACTTTTATATTTTACCGAAATTTCTCGACCGAATCTCCGTATCTCGGTTATGCGTGGTCGCAGCGCGACAGATTTCAGTGCTCATTCGAAAGATCTCGACGCGTACTTTCGAACGGCGCAAACCGGGATCCCCTATCTATAACCGTTTAGGAGCTACGGCGCTTCAAAGTTTCGGAGTTAAGCATTTTTGGAAATTTCGCAACTTTAAACGCGATTTTCTCCTTAACGGTTAGAGATAGAGAGGCAAACCTTTTTATCGTAATCTACGCGAAAATACGCGTCTTTTGATATGTCACTCGACCCCATTCGGAGCTCCTTTAAGAAGTTGAGTTTGCACCCTCTCAACTTTCAAACGTCCATATCTCCCAAACGGTTAGGGCTAGGGGCTGAAATTTCTCAGGCGTAATACACCCATATATGGCCACGTTCCGGTAGGGTCAAAACCCCGAAATTCCGACCCTCGATTTTCGGGTCGAAAAAATTTCATCGTTTTGGTCAGAAAAAATGCGACGTTTCTGCTGCGCGTTAACGGGAAGAGTTAGACGTTCGCTTATCGGCGCGTCGTAAGGACCCCTACGAGGGTTCTAAACAGGCGAAAGAAGGACGCCCTAGCTCAACGCGTTCCGACGCTACAGCGCTTCAAAGTAGGGATTTTTTCTCTCTCTTTCAACTTTGACGGGCCGTAGCCGCTAAACGGTTAGAGATAGGACGTCCGGAGCGGTCGCAATCGATTCCGCGGACATTTTCTATCGGAAACCGTCTAATTCGTCCGTCCGAACGGCGTCGTTAACGCGCGACGCGAGAAAACGTCGAAAGATGTCGTTTTCGGGGTCGATTTTTCGCGTTTTTCGAAGCCCCGAAACTTCAAACGCCCGTATCTCTTAAACGGTTAGAGATATCGAAGCGTGCTAAAAAATTCTTGTTCGGCGCGCAAAAATCTACCGGATAGGATGATAAAAACGGTAATTTTCGGACTTTTATATTTTACCGAAATTTCTCGACCGAATCTCCGTATCTCGGTTATGCGTGGTCGCAGCGCGACCGTTCGGTGCTCATTCGAAAGATCTCGACGCGTACTTTCGAACGGCGCAAACCGGGATCCCCTATCTATAACCGTTTAGGAGCTACGGCGCTTCAAAGTTTCGGAGTTAAGCATTTTTGGAAATTTCGCAACTTTAAACGCGATTTTCTCCTTAACGGTTAGAGATAGAGAGCAAACTTTTTTATCGTAATCTACGCGAAAATACGCGTCTTTTGATTTGTCACTCGACCCCATTCGGAGCTCCTTTAAGAAGTTGAGTTTTGCACCCCGTCAACTTTCAAACGTCCATATCTCCCAAACGGTTAGGGCTAGGGGGCTGAAATTTCTCAGGCGTAATACACCCATATATGGCCACGTTCCGGTAGGGTCAAAACCCCGAAATTCCGACCCTCGATTTTTCGGGTCGAAAAAATTTCATCGTTTTGGTCAGAAAAAATTCGACGTTTCTGCTGCGCGTTAACGGGAAGAGTTAGACGTTCGCTTATCGGCGCGTCGTAAGGACCCCTACGAGGGTTCTAAACGGGCGAAAGAAGGACGCCCTAGCTCAACGCGTTCCGACGCTACAGCGCTTCAAAGTTGGGATTTTTTTTCTCTCTCTTTCAACTTTGACGGGCCGTAGCCGCTAAACGGTTAGAGATAGGACGTCCGTAGCGGTCGCAATCGATTCCGCGGACATTTTTCTATCGGAAACCGTCTAATTCGTCCGTCCGAACGGCGTCGTTAACGCGCGACACGAGAAAACGTCGAAAGATGTCGTTTTCGGGGTCGATTTTTCGCGTTTTTTCGAAGCCCCGAAACTTCAAACGCCCGTATCTCTTAAACGGTTAGAGATATCGAAGCGTGCTAAAAAAATTCTTGTTCGGCGCGCAAAAATCTACCGGATAGGATGATAAAAACGGTAATTTTCGGACTTTTATATTTTACCGAAATTTCTCGACCGAATCTCCGTATCTCGGTTATGCGTGGTCGCAGCGCGACCGTTTCGGTGCTCATTCGAAAGATCTCGACGCGTACTTTCGAACGGCGCAAACCGGGATCCCCTATCTATAACCGTTTAGGAGCTACGGCGCTTCAAAGTTTCGGAGTTAAGCATTTTTGGAAATTTCGCAACTTTAAACGCGATTTTCTCCTTAACGGTTAGAGATAGAGAGGCAAACTTTTTTATCGTAATCTACGCGAAAATACGCGTCTTTTGATATGTCACTCGACCCCATTCGGAGCTCCTTTAAGAAGTTGAGTTTGCACCCCTCAACTTTCAAACGTCCATATCTCCCAAACGGTTAGGGCTAGGGGCTGAAATTTCTCAGGCGTAATACACCCATATATGGCCACGTTCCGGTAGGGTCAAAACCCGAAATTCCGACCCTCGATTTTTCGGGTCGAAAAAATTTCATCGTTTTGGTCAGAAAAAAATGCGACGTTTCTGCTGCGCGTTGACGGGAAGAGTTAGACGTTCGCTTATCGGCGCGTCGTAAGGACCCTACGAGGGTTCTAAACGGGCGAAAGAAGGACGCCCTAGCTCAACGCGTTCCGACGCTACAGCGCTTCAAAGTTGGGATTTTTTTTCTCTCTCTTTCAACTTTGACGGGCCGTAGCCGCTAAACGGTTAGAGATAGGACGTCCGTAGCGGTCGCAATCGATTCCGCGGACATTTTTCTATCGGAAACCGTCTAATTCGTCCGTCCGAACGGCGTCGTTAACGCGCGACACGAGAAAACGTCGAAAGATGTCGTTTTCGGGGTCGATTTTTGCGCGTTTTTTCGAAGCGCCGAAACTTCAAACGCCCGTATCTCTTAAACGGTTAGAGATATCGAAGCGTGCTAAAAAAATTCTTGTTCGGCGCGCAAAAATCTACCGGATAGGATGATAAAAACGGTAATTTTCGGACTTTTATATTTTACCGAAATTTCTCGACCGAATCTCCGTATCTCGGTTATGCGTGGTCGCAGCGCGACCGTTCGGTGCTCGTTCGAAAGATCTCGACGCGTACTTTCGAACGGCGCAAACCTGGATCCCCTATCTATAACCGTTTAGGAGCTACGGCGCTTCAAAGTTTCGGAGTTAAGCATTTTTGGAAATTTCGCAACTTTAAACGCGATTTTCTCCTTAACGGTTAGAGATAGGAGGCAAACTTTTTTATCGTAATCTACGCGAAAATACGCGTCTTTTGATATGTCACTCGACCCCATTCGGAGCTCCTTTAAGAAGTTGAGTTTGCACCCCTCAACTTTCAAACGTCCATATCTCCCCAAACGGTTAGGGCTAGGGGCTGAAATTTCTCAGGCGTAATACACCCATATATGGCCACGTTCCGGTAGGAGTCAAAACCCCGAAATTCCGACCCTCGATTTTTCGGGTCGAAAAAATTTCATCGTTTTGGTCAGAAAAAATGCGACGTTTCTGCTGCGCGTTGACAGGAAGAGTTAGACGTTCGCTTATCGGCGCGTCGTAAGGACCCTACGAGGGTTCTAAACGGGCGAAAGAAGGACGCCCTAGCTCAACGCGTTCCGACGCTACAGCGCTTCAAAGTTGGGATTTTTTCTCTCTCTTTCAACTTTGACGGGCCGTAGCCGCTAAACAGTTAGAGATAGGACGTCCGTAGCGGTCGCAATCGATTCCGCGGACATTTTTCTATCGGAAACCGTCTAATTCGTCCGTCGAACGGCGTCGTTAACGCGCGACACGAGAAAACGTCGAAAGATGTCGTTTTCGGGGTCGATTTTTCGCGTTTTTCGAAGCCCCGAAACTTCAAACGCCCGTATCTCTTAAACGGTTAGAGATATCGAAGCGTGCTAAAAATTCTTGTTCGGCGCGCAAAAATCTACCGGATAGGATGATAAAAACGGTAATTTTCGGACTTTTATATTTTACCGAAATTTCTCGACCGAATCTCCGTATCTCGGTTATGCGTGGTCGCAGCGCGACCGTTTCGGTGCTCATTCGAAAGATCTCGACGCGTACTTTCGAACGGCGCAAACCAGGATCTATCTATAACCGTTTAGGAGCTACGGCGCTTCAAAGTTTCGGAGTTAAGCATTTTTGGAAATTTCGCAACTTTAAACGCGATTTTCTCCTTAACGGTTAGAGATAGAGGCAAACTTTTTTATCGTAATCTACGCGAAAATACGCGTCTTTTGATATGTCACTCGACCCCATTCGGAGCTCCTTTAAGAAGTTGAGTTTGCACCCTCTCAACTTTCAAACGTCCATATCTCCCAAACGGTTAGGGCTAGGGGCTGAAATTTCTCAGGCGTAATACACCCATATATGGCCACGTTCGGTAGGGTCAAAACCCCGAAATTCCGACCCTCGATTTTTCGGGTCGAAAAAATTTCATCGTTTTGGTCAGAAAAAATGCGACGTTTCTGCTGCGCGTTGACGGGAAGAGTTAGACGTTCGCTTATCGGCGCGTCGTAAGGACCCCTACGAGGGTTCTAAACGGGCGAAAGAAGGACGCCCTAGCTCAACGCGTTCCGACGCTACAGCGCTTCAAAGTTGGGATTTTTTTTCTCTCTTTCAACTTTGACGGGCCGTAGCCGCTAAACGGTTAGAGATAGGACGTCCGTAGCGGTCGCAATCGATTCCGCGGACATTTTCTATCGGAAACCGTCTAATTCGTCCGTCGAACGGCGTCGTTAACGCGCGACACGAGAAAACGTCGAAAGATGTCGTTTTCGGGGTCGATTTTTCGCGTTTTTCGAAGCCCCGAAACTTCAAACGCCCGTATCTCTTAAACGGTTAGAGATATCGAAGCGTGCTAAAAAATTCTTGTTCGGCGCGCAAAAATCTACCGGATAGGATGATAAAAACGGTAATTTTCGGACTTTTATATTTTACCGAAATTTCTCGACCGAATCTCCGTATCTCGGTTATGCGTGGTCGCAGCGCGACCGTTCGGTGCTCATTCGAAAGATCTCGACGCGTACTTTCGAACGGCGCAAACCGGGATCCCCTATCTATAACCGTTTAGGAGCTACGGCGCTTCAAAGTTTCGGAGTTAAGCATTTTTGGAAATTTCGCAACTTTAAACGCGATTTTCTCCTTAACGGTTAGAGATAGAGGCAAACTTTTTTATCGTAATCTACGCGAAAATACGCGTCTTTTGATATGTCACTCGACCCATTCGGAGCTCCTTTAAGAAGTTGAGTTTTGCACCCTCTCAACTTTCAAACGTCCATATCTCCCCAAACGGTTAGGGCTAGGGGCTGAAATTTCTCAGGCGTAATTCACCCATATATGGCCACGTTCCGGTAGGGTCAAAACCCCGAAATTCCGACCCTCGATTTTTCGGGTCGAAAAAATTTCATCGTTTTGGTCAGAAAAAAATGCGACGTTTCTGCTGCGCGTTATCGGGAAGAGTTAGACGTTCGCTTATCGGCGCGTCATAAGGACCCTACGAGGGTTCTAAACGGGCGAAAGAAGGACGCCTAGCTCAACGCGTTCCGACGCTACAGCGCTTCAAAGTTGGGATTTTTTCTCTCTCTTTCAACTTTGACGGGCCGTAGCCGCTAAACGGTTAGAGATAGGACGTCCGTAGCGGTCGCAATCGATTCCGCGGACATTTTCTATCGGAAACCGTCTAATTCGTCCGTCCGAACGGCGTCGTTAACGCGCGACACGAGAAAACGTCGAAAGATGTCGTTTTCGGGGTCGATTTTTCGCGTTTTTCGAAGCCCCGAAACTTCAAACGCCCGTATCTCTTAAACGGTTAGAGATATCGAAGCGTGCTAAAAAATTCTTGTTCGGCGCGCAAAAATCTACCGGATAGGATGATAAAAACGGTAATTTTCGGACTTTTATATTTTACCGAAATTTCTCGACCGAATCTCCGTATCTCGGTTATGCGTGGTCGCAGCGCGACCGTTCGGTGCTCATTCGAAAGATCTCGACGCGTACTTTCGAACGGCGCAAACCGGGATCCCTATCTATAACCGTTTAGGAGCTACGGCGCTTCAAAGTTTCGGAGTTAAGCATTTTTGGAAATTTCGCAACTTTAAACGCGATTTTCTCCTTAACGGTTAGAGATAGAGAGGCAAACTTTTTTATCGTAATCTACGCGAAAATACGCGTCTTTTGATATGTCACTCGACCCCATTCGGAGCTCCTTTAAGAAGTTGAGTTTTGCACCCCTCAACTTTCAAACGTCCATATCTCCCAAACGGTTAGGGCTAGGGGCTGAAATTTCTCAGGCGTAATACACCCATATATGGCCACGTTCCGGTAGGGTCAAAACCCCGAAATTCCGACCCTCGATTTTCGGGTCGAAAAAATTTCATCGTTTTGGTCAGAAAAAATGCGACGTTTCTGCTGCGCGTTGACAGGAAGAGTTAGACGTTCGCTTATCGGCGCGTCATGGAGACCCTACGAGGGTTCTAAACGGGCGAAAGAAGGACGCCCTAGCTCAACGCGTTCCGACGCTACAGCGCTTCAAAGTTGGGATTTTTTCTCTCTCTTTCAACTTTGACGGGCCGTAGCCGCTAAACGGTTAGAGATAGGACGTCCGTAGCGGTCGCAATCGATTCCGCGGACATTTTCTATCGGAAACCGTCTAATTCGTCCGTCCGAACGGCGTCGTTAACGCGCGACACGAGAAAACGTCGAAAGATGTCGTTTTCGGGGTCGATTTTTCGCGTTTTTCGAAGCCCCGAAACTTCAAACGCCCGTATCTCTTAAACGGTTAGAGATATCGAAGCGTGCTAAAAAATTCTTGTTCGGCGCGCAAAAATCTACCGGATAGGATGATAAAAACGGTAATTTTCGGACTTTTATATTTTACCGAAATTTCTCGACCGAATCTCCGTATCTCGGTTATGCGTGGTCGCAGCGCGACCGTTCGGTGCTCATTCGAAAGATCTCGACGCGTACTTTCGAACGGCGCAAACCAGGATCCCCTATCTATAACCGTTTAGGAGCTACGGCGCTTCAAAGTTTCGGAGTTAAGCATTTTTGGAAATTTCGCAACTTTAAACGCGATTTTCTCCTTAACGGTTAGAGATAGAGAGGCAAACTTTTTTATCGTAATCTACGCGAAAATACGCGTCTTTTGATATGTCACTCGACCCCATTCGGAGCTCCTTTAAGAAGTTGAGTTTGCACCCCTCAACTTTCAAACGTCCATATCTCCCAAACGGTTAGGAGCTAGGGGCTGAAATTTCTCAGGCGTAATACACCCATATATGGCCACGTTCCGGTAGGGTCAAAACCCCGAAATTCCGACCCTCGATTTTTCGGGTCGAAAAAATTTCATCGTTTTGGTCAGAAAAAATGCGACGTTTCTGCTGCGCGTTGACGGGAAGAGTTAGACGTTCGCTTATCGGCGCGTCGTAAGGAACCCTACGAGGGTTCTAAACAGGCGAAAGAAGGACGCCCTAGCTCAACGCGTTCCGACGCTACAGCGCTTCAAAGTTGGGATTTTTTTTCTCTCTCTTTCAACTTTGACGGGCCGTAGCCGCTAAACGGTTAGAGATAGGACGTCCGTAGCGGTCGCAATCGATTCCGCGGACATTTTCTATCGGAAACCGTCTAATTCGTCCGTCCGAACGGCGTCGTTAACGCGCGACACGAGAAAACGTCGAAAGATGTCGTTTTCGGGGTCGATTTTTTCGCGTTTTTTCGAAGCCCCGAAACTTCAAACGCCCGTATCTCTTAAACGGTTAGAGATATCGAAGCGTGCTAAAAAAATTCTTGTTCGGCGCGCAAAAATCTACCGGATAGGATGATAAAAACGGTAATTTTCGGACTTTTATATTTTACCGAAATTTCACGACCGAATCTCCGTATCTCGGTTATGCGTGGCGGTATAAACGGTAGAGGAGTTCGAAATGTCGTTGTATGGTCGCACAAACTTCTTTTCCTTCTACCGCAGCGTGCGAGCATCCTAGCTCATTTCTGATGTGAAATTTAGCTTCTACGTAGTCGATTCCTATAGGAAGCTAATTTGTGGCACAATCGGGCGACCTGTACAGAAGTTGCTTTTTGCCGTCCTTGATCGAAGAAGTTGACGGTGTTCGCCGGGGGACAGCCCGTATAGCATAAATGCTGTCATCGGACTTGTGCAAAGATTGTCAGTTTCGTTCGATCGAGGAAGTAGTGAGCTTTTCTTATATAAATCGACCCCGTAGAATACGAATATGACGTCAGAATTGATCTACGATGCTTAGGGACGGCGGTATAAACGGTAGAAGAGTTCGAAATGTCGTTGTATGGTCGCACAAACTTCTTTTCCTTCTACCGCAGCGTGCGAGCATCCTAGCTCGTTTCTGATGTGAAATTTAGCTTCTACGTAGTCGATTCCTATAGGAAGCTAATTTGTGGCACAATCGGGCGACCTGTACGGAAGTTGCTTTTGCCGTCCTTGATCGAAGAAGTTGACGGTGTTCGCCGGAGGACAGCCCGTATAGCATAAATGCTGTCATCGGACTTGTGCAAAGATTGTCAGTTTCGTTCGATCGAGGAAGTAGTGAGCTTTTCTTATATAAATCGACCCGTAGAATACGAATATGACGTCAGAATTGATCTACGATGCTTAGGGACGGCGGTATAAACGGTAGAAGAGTTCGAAATGTCGTTGTATGGTCGCACAAACTTCTTTTCCTTCTACCGCAGCGTGCGAGCATCCTAGCTCATTTCTGATGTGAAATTTAGCTTCTACGTAGTCGATTCCTATAGGAAGCTAATTTGTGGCACAATCGGGCGACCTGTACAGAAGTTGCTTTTTGCCGTCCTTGATCGAAGAAGTTGACGGTGTTCGCCGGGGGACAGCCCGTATAGCATAAATGCTGTCATCGGACTTGTGCAAAGATTGTCAGTTTCGTTCGATCGAGGAAGTAGTGAGCTTTTCTTATATAAATCGACCCGTAGAATACGAATATGACGTCAGAATTGATCTACGATGCTTAGGGACGGCGGTATAAACGGTAGAAGAGTTCGAAATGTCGTTGTATGGTCGCACAAACTTCTTTTCCTTCTACCGCAGCGTGCGAGCATCCTAGCTCATTTCTGATGTGAAATTTAGCTTCTACGTAGTCGATTCCTATAGGAAGCTAATTTGTGGCACAATCGGGCGACCTGTACAGAAGTTGCTTTTTGCCGTCCTTGATCGAAGAAGTTGACGGTGTTCGCCGGGGGACAGCCCGTATAGCATAAATGCTGTCATCGGACTTGTGCAAAGATTGTCAGTTTCGTTCGATCGAGAAAGTAGTGAGCTTTTATTATATAAATCGACACCGTAGAATACGAATATGACGTCAGAATTGATCTACGATGCTTAGGGACGGCGGTATAAACGGTAGAAGAGTTCGAAATGTCGTTGTATGGTCGCACAAACTTCTTTTCCTTCTACCGCAGCGTGCGAGCATCCTAGCTCATTTCTGATGTGAAATTTAGCTTCTACGTAGTCGATTCCTATAGGAAGCTAATTTGTGGCACAATCGGGCGACCTGTACAGAAGTTGCTTTTTGCCGTCCTTGATCGAAGAAGTTGACGGTGTTCGCCGGGGGACAGCCCGTATAGCATAAATGCTGTCATCGGACTTGTGCAAAGATTGTCAGTTTCGTTCGATCGAGGAAGTAGTGAGCTTTTCTTATATAAATCGATCCGTAGAATACGAATATGACGTCAGAATTGATCTACGATGCTTAGGGACGGCGGTATAAACGGTAGAAGAGTTCGAAATGTCGTTGTATGGTCGCACAAACTTCTTTTCCTTCTACCGCAGCGTGCGAGCATCCTAGCTCATTTCTGATGTGAAATTTAGCTTCTACGTAGTCGATTCCTATAGGAAGCTAATTTGTGGCACAATCGGGCGACCTGTACAGAAGTTGCTTTTTGCCGTCCTTGATCGAAGAAGTTGACGGTGTTCGCCGGGGGACAGCCCGTATAGCATAAATGCTGTCATCGGACTTGTGCAAAGATTGTCAGTTTCGTTCGATCGAGGAAGTAGTGAGCTTTTCTTATATAAATCGACCCCGTAGAATACGAATATGACGTCAGAATTGATCTACGATGCTTAGGGACGGCGGTATAAACGGTAGAAGAGTTCGAAATGTCGTTGTATGGTCGCACAAACTTCTTTTCCTTCTACCGCAGCGTGCGAGCATCCTAGCTCATTTCTGATGTGAAATTTAGCTTCTACGTAGTCGATTCCTATAGGAAGCTAATTTGTGGCACAATCGGGCGACCTGTACAGAAGTTGCTTTTTGCCGTCCTTGATCGAAGAAGTTGACGGTGTTCGCCGGGGGACAGCCCGTATAGCATAAATGCTGTCATCGGACTTGTGCAAAGATTGTCAGTTTCGTTCGATCGAGGAAGTAGTGAGCTTTTCTTATATAAATCGACCCCGTAGAATACGAATATGACGTCAGAATTGATCTACGATGCTTAGGGACGGCGGTATAAACGGTAGAAGAGTTCGAAATGTCGTTGTATGGTCGCACAAACTTCTTTTCCTTCTACCGCAGCGTGCGAGCATCCTAGCTCGTTTCTGATGTGAAATTTAGCTTCTACGTAGTCGATTCTATAGGAAGCTAATTTGTGGCACAATCGGGCGACCTGTACAGAAGTTGCTTTTTGCCGTCCTTGATCGAAGAAGTTGACGGTGTTCGCCGGGGGACAGCCCGTATAGCATAAATGCTGTCATCGGACTTGTGCAAAGATTGTCAGTTTCGTTCGATCGAGGAAGTAGTGAGCTTTTCTTATATAAATCGACCCCGTAGAATACGAATATGACGTCAGAATTGATCTACGATGCTTAGGGACGGCGGTATAAACGGTAGAAGAGTTCGAAATGTCGTTGTATGGTCGCACAAACTTCTTTTCCTTCTACCGCAGCGTGCGAGCATCCTAGCTCATTTCTGATGTGAAATTTAGCTTCTACGTAGTCGATTCCTATAGGAAGCTAATTTGTGGCACAATCGGGCGACCTGTACAGAAGTTGCTTTTTGCCGTCCTTGATCGAAGAAGTTGACGGTGTTCGCCGGGGGACAGCCCGTATAGCATAAATGCTGTCATCGGACTTGTGCAAAGATTGTCAGTTTCGTTCGATCGAGGAAGTAGTGAGCTTTTCTTATATAAATCGACCCCGTAGAATACGAATATGACGTCAGAATTGATCTACGATGCTTAGGGACGGCGGTATAAACGGTAGAAGAGTTCGAAATGTCGTTGTATGGTCGCACAAACTTCTTTTCCTTCTACCGCAGCGTGCGAGCATCCTAGCTCATTTCTGATGTGAAATTTAGCTTCTACGTAGTCGATTCCTATAGGAAGCTAATTTGTGGCACAATCGGGCGACCTGTACAGAAGTTGCTTTTTGCCGTCCTTGATCGAAGAAGTTGACGGTGTTCGCCGGGGGACAGCCCGTATAGCATAAATGCTGTCATCGGACTTGTGCAAAGATTGTCAGTTTCGTTCGATCGAGGAAGTAGTGAGCTTTTCTTATATAAATCGACCCCGTAGAATACGAATATGACGTCAGAATTGATCTACGATGCTTAGGGACGGCGGTATAAACGGTAGAAGAGTTCGAAATGTCGTTGTATGGTCGCACAAACTTCTTTTCCTTCTACCGCAGCGTGCGAGCATCCTAGCTCATTTCTGATGTGAAATTTAGCTTCTACGTAGTCGATTCCTATAGGAAGCTAATTTGTGGCACAATCGGGCGACCTGTACAGAAGTTGCTTTTGGCCGTCCTTGATCGAAGAAGTTGACGGTGTTCGCCGGGGGACAGCCCGTATAGCATAAATGCTGTCATCGGACTTGTGCAAAGATTGTCAGTTTCGTTCGATCGAGGAAGTAGTGAGCTTTTCTTATATAAATCGACCACGTAGAATACGAATATGACGTCAGAATTGATCTACGATGCTTAGGGACGGCGGTATAAACGGTAGAAGAGTTCGAAATGTCGTTGTATGGTCGCACAAACTTCTTTTCCTTCTACCGCAGCGTGCGAGCATCCTAGCTCATTTCTGATGTGAAATTTAGCTTCTACGTAGTCGATTCCTATAGGAAGCTAATTTGTGGCACAATCGGGCGACCTGTACAGAAGTTGCATTTGCCGTCCTTGATCGAAGAAGTTGACGGTGTTCGCCGGGGGACAGCCCGTATAGCATAAATGCTGTCATCGGACTTGTGCAAAGATTGTCAGTTTCGTTCGATCGAGGAAGTAGTGAGCTTTTCTTATATAAATCGACCACGTAGAATACGAATATGACGTCAGAATTGATCTACGATGCTTAGGGACGGCGGTATAAACGGTAGAAGAGTTCGAAATGTCGTTGTATGGTCGCACAAACTTCTTTTGATACTACCGCAGAGTGGGAGGTAACTAGCTCATTTCTGATGTGAAATTTAGCTTCTACGTAGTCGATTCCTATAGGAAGCTAATTTGTGGCACAATCGGGCGACCTGTACAGAAGTTGCTTTTTGCCGTCCTTGATCGAAGAAGTTGACGGTGTTCGCCGGGTGACAGCCCGTATAGCATAAATGCTGTCATCGGACTTGTGCAAAGATTGTCAGTTTCGTTCGATCGAGGAAGTAGTGAGCTTTTCTTATATAAATCGAGCCCGTAGAATACGAATATGACGTCAGAATTGATCTACGATGCTTAGGGACGGCGGTATAAACGGTAGAAGAGTTCGAAATGTCGTTGTATGGTCGCACAAACTTCTTTTCCTTCTACCGCAGCGTGCGAGCATCCTAGCTCATTTCTGATGTGAAATTTAGCTTCTACGTAGTCGATTCCTATAGGAAGCTAATTTGTGGCACAATCGGGCGACCTGTACAGAAGTTGCTTTTTGCCGTCCTTGATCGAAGAAGTTGACGGTGTTCGCCGGGGGACAGCCCGTATAGCATAAATGCTGTCATCGGACTTGTGCAAAGATTGTCAGTTTCGTTCGATCGAGGAAGTAGTGAGCTTTTCTTATATAAATCGACCCCGTAGAATACGAATATGACGTCAGAATTGATCTACGATGCTTAGGGACGGCGGTATAAACGGTAGAAGAGTTCGAAATGTCGTTGTATGGTCGCACAAACTTCTTTTCCTTCTACCGCAGCGTGCGAGCATCCTAGCTCATTTCTGATGTGAAATTTAGCTTCTACGTAGTCGATTCCTATAGGAAGCTAATTTGTGGCACAATCGGGCGACCTGTACAGAAGTTGCTTTTTGCCGTCCTTGATCGAAGAAGTTGACGGTGTTCGCCGGGGGACAGCCCGTATAGCATAAATGCTGTCATCGGACTTGTGCAAAGATTGTCAGTTTCGTTCGATCGAGGAAGTAGTGAGCTTTTCTTATATAAATCGCCCCGTAGAATACGAATATGACGTCAGAATTGATCTACGATGCTTAGGGACGGCGGTATAAACGGTAGAAGAGTTCGAAATGTCGTTGTATGGTCGCACAAACTTCTTTTCCTTCTACCGCAGCGTGCGAGCATCCTAGCTCATTTCTGATGTGAAATTTAGCTTCTACGTAGTCGATTCCTATAGGAAGCTAATTTGTGGCACAATCGGGCGACCTGTACAGAAGTTGCTTTTTGCCGTCCTTGATCGAAGAAGTTGACGGTGTTCGCCGGGGGACAGCCCGTATAGCATAAATGCTGTCATCGGACTTGTGCAAAGATTGTCAGTTTCGTTCGATCGAGGAAGTAGTGAGCTTTTCTTATATAAATCGACCCGTAGAATACGAATATGACGTCAGAATTGATCTACGATGCTTAGGGACGGCGGTATAAACGGTAGAAGAGTTCGAAATGTCGTTGTATGGTCGCACAAACTTCTTTTCCTTCTACCGCAGCGTGCGAGCATCCTAGCTCATTTCTGATGTGAAATTTAGCTTCTACGTAGTCGATTCCTATAGGAAGCTAATTTGTGGCACAATCGGGCGACCTGTACAGAAGTTGCTTTTTGCCGTCCTTGATCGAAGAAGTTGACGGTGTTCGCCGGGGGACAGCCCGTATAGCATAAATGCTGTCATCGGACTTGTGCAAAGATTGTCAGTTTCGTTCGATCGAGGAATAGTGAGCTTTTCTTATATAAATCGACCCCGTAGAATACGAATATGACGTCAGAATTGATCTACGATGCTTAGGGACGGCGGTATAAACGGTAGAAGAGTTCGAAATGTCGTTGTATGGTCGCACAAACTTCTTTTCCTTCTACCGCAGCGTGCGAGCATCCTAGCTCATTTCTGATGTGAAATTTAGCTTCTACGTAGTCGATTCCTATAGGAAGCTAATTTGTGGCACAATCGGGCGACCTGTACAGAAGTTGCTTTTTGCCGTCCTTGATCGAAGAAGTTGACGGTGTTCGCCGGGGGACAGCCCGTATAGCATAAATGCTGTCATCGGACTTGTGCAAAGATTGTCAGTTTCGTTCGATCGAGAGTAGTGAGCTTTTCTTATATAAATCGACCCCGTAGAATACGAATATGACGTCAGAATTGATCTACGATGCTTAGGGACGGCGGTATAAACGGTAGAAGAGTTCGAAATGTCGTTGTATGGTCGCACAAACTTCTTTTCCTTCTACCGCAGCGTGCGAGCATCCTAGCTCATTTCTGATGTGAAATTTAGCTTCTACGTAGTCGATTCCTATAGGAAGCTAATTTGTGGCACAATCGGGCGACCTGTACAGAAGTTGCTTTTGCCGTCCTTGATCGAAGAAGTTGACGGTGTTCGCCGGGGGACAGCCCGTATAGCATAAATGCTGTCATCGGACTTGTGCAAAGATTGTCAGTTTCGTTCGATCGATCGGGAGGTGAGCTTTTCTTAAATAAGTGTTGACCGTAGAATACGAATATGACGTCAGAATTGATCTACGATGCTTAGGGACGGCGGTATAAACGGTAGAAGAGTTCGAAATGTCGTTGTATGGTCGCACAAACTTCTTTTCCTTCTACCGCAGCGTGCGAGCATCCTAGCTCGTTTCTGATGTGAAATTTAGCTTCTACGTAGTCGATTCCTATAGGAAGCTAATTTGTGGCACAATCGGGCGACCTGTACAGAAGTTGCTTTTTGCCGTCCTTGATCGAAGAAGTTGACGGTGTTCGCCGGGGGACAGCCCGTATAGCATAAATGCTGTCATCGGACTTGTGCAAAGATTGTCAGTTTCGTTCGATCGAGGAAGTAGTGAGCTTTTCTTATATAAATCGACCCCGTAGAATACGAATATGACGTCAGAATTGATCTACGATGCTTAGGGACGGCGGTATAAACGGTAGAAGAGTTCGAAATGTCGTTGTATGGTCGCACAAACTTCTTTTCCTTCTACCGCAGCGTGCGAGCATCCTAGCTCATTTCTGATGTGAAATTTAGCTTCTACGTAGTCGATTCCTATAGGAAGCTAATTTGTAGCACAATCGGGCGACCTGTACGGAAGTTGCTTTTTGCCGTCCTTGATCGAAGAAGTTGACGGTGTTCGCCGGGGGACAGCCCGTATAGCATAAATGCTGTCATCGGACTTGTGCAAAGATTGTCAGTTTCGTTCGATCGAGGAAGTAGTGAGCTTTTCTTATATAAATCGACCCAGTAGAATACGAATATGACGTCAGAATTGATCTACGATGCTTAGGGACGGCGGTATAAACGGTAGAAGAGTTCGAAATGTCGTTGTATGGTCGCACAAACTTCTTTTCCTTCTACCGCAGCGTGCGCATCATAGCTCATTTCTGATGTGAAATTTAGCTTCTACGTAGTCGATTCCTATAGGAAGCTAATTTGTGGCACAATCGGGCGACCTGTACGGAAGTTGCTTCTTGCCGTCCTTGATCGAAGAAGTTGACGGTGTTCGCCGGGGGACAGCCCGTATAGCATAAATGCTGTCATCGGACTTGTGCAAAGATTGTCAGTTTCGTTCGATCGAGGAAGTAGTGAGCTTTTCTTATATAAATCGACTCCGTAGAATACGAATATGACGTCAGAATTGATCTACGATGCTTAGGGACGGCGGTATAAACGGTAGAAGAGTTCGAAATGTCGTTGTATGGTCGCACAAACTTCTTTTCCTTCTACCGCAGCGTGCGAGCATCCTAGCTCATTTCTGATGTGAAATTTAGCTTCTACGTAGTCGATTCCTATAGGAAGCTAATTTGTGGCACAATCGGGCGACCTGTACAGAAGTTGCTTTTGCCGTCCTTGATCGAAGAAGTTGACGGTGTTCGCCGGGGGACAGCCCGTATAGCATAAATGCTGTCATCGGACTTGTGCAAAGATTGTCAGTTTCGTTCGATCGAGGAAGTAGTGAGCTTTTCTTATATAAATCGACCCCGTAGAATACGAATATGACGTCAGAATTGATCTACGATGCTTAGGGACGGCGGTATAAACGGTAGAAGAGTTCGAAATGTCGTTGTATGGTCGCACAAACTTCTTTTCCTTCTACCGCAGCGTGCGAGCATCCTAGCTCATTTCTGATGTGAAATTTAGCTTCTACGTAGTCGATTCCTATAGGAAGCTAATTTGTGGCACAATCGGGCGACCTGTACAGAAGTTGCTTTTGCCGTCCTTGATCGAAGAAGTTGACGGTGTTCGCCGAGGACAGCCCGTATAGCATAAATACTGTCATCGGACTTGTGCAAAGATTGTCAGTTTCGTTCGATCGAGGAAGTAGTGAGCTTTTCTTATATAAATCGACCCCGTAGAATACGAATATGACGTCAGAATTGATCTACGATGCTTAGGGACGGCGGTATAAACGGTAGAAGAGTTAGAAATGTCGTTGTATGGTCGCACAAACTTCTTTTCCTTCTACCGCAGCGTGCGAGCATCCTAGCTCATTTCTGATGTGAAATTTAGCTTCTACGTAGTCGATTCCTATAGGAAGCTAATTTGTGGCACAATCGGGCGACCTGTACAGAAGTTGCTTTTTGCCGTCCTTGATCGAAGAAGTTGACGGTGTTCGCCGGGGGACAGCCCGTATAGCATAAATGCTGTCATCGGACTTGTGCAAAGATTGTCAGTTTCGTTCGATCGAGAGTAGTGAGCTTTTCTTATATAAATCGACCCCGTAGAATACGAATATGACGTCAGAATTGATCTACGATGCTTAGGGACGGCGGTATAAACGGTAGAAGAGTTCGAAATGTCGTTGTATGGTCGCACAAACTTCTTTTCCTTCTACCGCAGCGTGCGAGCATCCTAGCTCATTTCTGATGTGAAATTAAGTTTCTACGTAGTCGATTCCTATAGGAAGCTAATTTGTGGCACAATCGGGCGACCTGTACAGAAGTTGCTTTTTGCCGTCCTTGATCGAAGAAGTTGACGGTGTTCGCCGGGGGACAGCCCGTATAGCATAAATGCTGTCATCGGACTTGTGCAAAGATTGTCAGTTTCGTTCGATCGAGGAAGTAGTGAGCTTTTCTTATATAAATCGACCCCGTAGAATACGAATATGACGTCAGAATTGATCTACGATGCTTAGGGACGGCGGTATAAACGGTAGAAGAGTTCGAAATGTCGTTGTATGGTCGCACAAACTTCTTTTCCTTCTACCGCAGCGTGCGAGCATCCTAGCTCATTTCTGATGTGAAATTTAGCTTCTACGTAGTCGATTCCTATAGGAAGCTAATTTGTGGCACAATCGGGCGACCTGTACAGAAGCTGCTTCTTGCCGTCCTTGATCGAAGAAGTTGACGGTGTTCGCCGGGGACAGCCCGTATAGCATAAATGCTGTCATCGGACTTGTGCAAAGATTGTCAGTTTCGTTCGATCGAGGAAGTAGTGAGCTTTTCTTATATAAATCGATCCGTAGAATACGAATATGACGTCAGAATTGATCTACGATGCTTAGGGACGGCGGTATAAACGGTAGAAGAGTTCGAAATGTCGTTGTATGGTCGCACAAACTTCTTTTCCTTCTACCGCAGCGTGCGAGCATCCTAGCTCATTTCTGATGTGAAATTTAGCTTCTACGTAGTCGATTCCTATAGGAAGCTAATTTGTGGCACAATCGGGCGACCTGTACAGAAGTTGCTTTTTGCCGTCCTTGATCGAAGAAGTTGACGGTGTTCGCCGGGGACAGCCCGTATAGCATAAATGCTGTCATCGGACTTGTGCAAAGATTGTCAGTTTCGTTCGATCGAGGAAGTAGTGAGCTTTTCTTATATAAATCGACCCGTAGAATACGAATATGACGTCAGAATTGATCTACGATGCTTAGGGACGGCGGTATAAACGGTAGAAGAGTTCGGAAATGTCGTTGTATGGTCGCACAAACTTCTTTTCCTTCTACCGCAGCGTGCGAGCATCCTAGCTCGTTTCTGATGTGAAATTTAGCTTCTACGTAGTCGATTCCTATAGGAAGCTAATTTGTGGCACAATACGTACAGAATGCCGTCATGATCATTGGGTCATCGGACTTGTGCAAAAGATTGTCAGTTCGATCGAGAGAAGTCGACCCGTAGAATACGGGGATGCTTGACGGCGGCAGTTCGAAATCGTTGTATGGTCGTAGCATAAGTCGATTCTGTCATCGGACGATCATGACAGAGATTGTCAGTTTCGTTCGATCGAGGAAATGGTAATGAGCTTTTCTTATATAAATCG
>JAENHH010000246.1:0-32056 GCA_023509865.1 Trypoxylus dichotomus | reverse complement strand
GGCGCTGGCGTCAGAACGCGTTGAGCTAGGGCGTCCTTCTTTCGCCTGTTTAGAACCCTCGTAGAAGTCCTTACGACGCGCCGATAAGCGAACGTCTAACTCTTCCCGTTAACGCGCAGCAGAAACGTCGCATTTTTCTGACCAAAACGATGAAATTTTTTCGACCCGAAAAATCGAGGGTCGGAATTTCGGGGTTTGACCCTACCGGAACGTGGCCATATATGGGTGTATTACGCCTGAGAAATTTCAGCCCCTAGCCTAACCGTTTGGGAGATATGGACGTTTGAAAGTTGAGGGTGCAAAACTCAACTCCTTAAAGGAGCTCGAATGGGGTCGAGTGACATATCAAAAGACGCGTATTTTCGCGTAGATTACGATAAAAAAAAGTTTGCCTCTCTATCTCTAACCGTTAAGGAGAAAATCGCGTTTAAAGTTGCGAAATTTCCAAAAATGCTTAACTCCGAAACTTTGAAGCGCCGTAGCTCCTAAACGGTTATAGATAGGGGATCCCCGTTTGCGCCGTTCGAAAGTACGCGTCGAGATCTTTCGAATGAGCACCGAACGGTCGCGCTGCGACCACGCATAACCGAGATACGGAGATTCGGTCGAGAAATTTCGGTAAAATATCGAAGTCCGAAAATTACCGTTTTATCATCCTATCCGGTAGATTTTTGCGCGCCGAACAAGAATTTTTAGCACGCTTCGATATCTCTAACCGTTTAAGAGATACGGGCGTTTGAAGTTTCAGGGCTTCGAAAAAACGCGAAAAAATCGACCCCGAAAACGACATCTTTCGACGTTTTCTCGTGTCGCGCGTTAACGACGCCGTTCGGACGGACAGATTAGACGGTTTCCGATAGAAAAATGTCCGCGGAATCGATTGCGACCGCTGCGGACGTCCTATCTCTAACCGTTTAGCGGCTACGGCCCGTCAAAGTTGAAAGAGAGAAAAAAATCCCAACTTTGAAGCGCTGTAGCGTCGGAACGCGTTGAGCTAGGGCGTCCTTCTTTCGCCTGTTTAGAACCCTCGTAGAAGTCCTTACGACGCGCCGATAAGCGAACGTCTAACTCTTCCCGTTAACGCGCAGCAGAAACGTCGCATTTTTCTGACCAAAACGATGAAATTTTTTCGACCCGAAAAATCGAGGGTCGGAATTTCGGGGTTTGACCCTACCGGAACGTGGCCATATATGGGTGTATTACGCCTGAGAAATTTCAGCCCCTAGCCCTAACCGTTTGGGAGATATGGACGTTTGAAAGTTGAGGGTGCAAAACTCAACTCCTTAAAGGAGCTCCGAATGGGGTCGAGTGACATATCAAAAGACGCGTATTTTCGCGTAGATTACGATAAAAAAGTTTGCCTCTCTATCTCTAACCGTTAAGGAGAAAATCGCGTTTAAAGTTGCGAAATTTCCAAAAATGCTTAACTCCGAAACTTTGAAGCGCCGTAGCTCCTAAACGGTTATAGATAGGGATCCCAGTTTGCGCCGTTCGAAAGTACGCGTCGAGATCTTTCGAATGAGCACCGAACGGTCGCGCTGCGACCACGCATAACCGAGATACGGAGATTCGGTCGAGAAATTTCGGTAAAATATCGAAGTCCGAAAATTACCGTTTTTATCATCCTATCCGATAGATTTTTGCGCGCCGAACAAGAATTTTTTAGCACGCTTCGATATCTCTAACCGTTTAAGAGATACGGGCGTTTGAAGTTTCAGGGCTTCGAAAAAACGCGAAAAAATCGACCCGAAAACGACATCTTTCGACGTTTTCTCGTGTCGCGCGTTAACGACGCCGTTCGGACGGACGAATTAGACGGTTTCCGATAGAAAAATGTCCGCGGAATCGATTGCGACCGCTGCGGACGTCCTATCTCTAACCGTTTAGCGGCTACGGCCCGTCAAAGTTGAAAGAGAGAAAAAAATCCCAACTTTGAAGCGCTGTAGCGTCGGAACGCGTTGAGCTAGGGCGTCCTTCTTTCGCCTGTTTAGAACCCTCGTAGAAGTCCTTACGACGCGCCGATAAGCGAACGTCTAACTCTTCCCGTTAACGCGCAGCAGAAACGTCGCATTTTCTGACCAAAACGATGAAATTTTTCGACCCGAAAAATCGAGGTCGGAATTTCGGGAGTTTGACCCTACCGGAACGTGGCCATATATGGGTGTATTACGCCTGAGAAATTTCAGCCCCTAGCCCTAACCGTTTGGGAGATATGGACGTTTGAAAGTTGAGGGTGCAAAACTCAACTCCTTAAAGGAGCTCCGAATGGGGTCGAGTGACATATCAAAAGACGCGTATTTTCGCGTAGATTACGATAAAAAAGTTTGCCTCTCTATCTCTAACCGTTAAGGAGAAAATCGCGTTTAAAGTTGCGAAATTTCCAAAAATGCTTAACTCCGAAACTTTGAAGCGCCGTAGCTCTAAACGGTTATAGATAGGGGATCCCAGTTTGCGCCGTTCGAAAGTACGCGTCGAGATCTTTCGAATGAGCACCGAACGGTCGCGCTGCGACCACGCATAACCGAGATACGGAGATTCGGTCGAGAAATTTCGGTAAAATATCGAAGTCCGAAAATTACCGTTTTATCATCCTATCCGGTAGATTTTTGCGCGCCGAACAAGAATTTTTAGCACGCTTCGATATCTCTAACCGTTTAAGAGATACGGGCGTTTGAAGTTTCAGGGCTTCGAAAAAACGCGAAAAAATCGACCCGAAAACGACATCTTTCGACGTTTTCTCGTGTCGCGCGTTAACGACGCCGTTCGGACGGACAGATTAGACGGTTTCCGATAGAAAAATGTCCGCGGAATCGATTGCGACCGCTGCGGACGTCCTATCTCTAACCGTTTAGCGGCTACGGCCCGTCAAAGTTGAAAGAGAGAAAAAAATCCCAACTTTGAAGCGCTGTAGCGTCGGAACGCGTTGAGCTAGGGCGTCCTTCTTTCGCCTGTTTAGAACCCTCGTAGAAGTCCTTACGACGCGCCGATAAGCGAACGTCTAACTCTTCCCGTTAACGCGCAGCAGAAACGTCGCATTTTCTGACCAAAACGATGAAATTTTTCGACCCGAAAAATCGAGGTCGGAATTTCGGGGTTTGACCCTACCGGAACGTGGCCATATATGGGTGTATTACGCCTGAGAAATTTCAGCCCCTAGCCTAACCGTTTGGGAGATATGGACGTTTGAAAGTTGAGGGTGCAAAACTCAACTCCTTAAAGGAGCTCCGAATGGGGTCGAGTGACATATCAAAAGACGCGTATTTTCGCGTAGATTACGATAAAAAAGTTTGCCTCTCTATCTCTAACCGTTAAGGAGAAAATCGCGTTTAAAGTTGCGAAATTTCCAAAAATGCTTAACTCCGAAACTTTGAAGCGCCGTAGCTCCTAAACGGTTATAGATAGGGGATCCCGGTTTGCGCCGTTCGAAAGTACGCGTCGAGATCTTTCGAATGAGCACCGAACGGTCGCGCTGCGACCACGCATAACCGAGATACGGAGATTCGGTCGAGAAATTTCGGTAAAATATCGAAATCCGAAAATTACCGTTTTTATCATCCTATCCGGTAGATTTTTGCGCGCCGAACAAGAATTTTTAGCACGCTTCGATATCTCTAACCGTTTAAGAGATACGGGCGTTTGAAGTTTCGGGGCTTCGAAAAAACGCGAAAAAATCGACCCCGAAAACGACATCTTTCGACGTTTTCTCGTGTCGCGCGTTAACGACGCCGTTCGGACGGACGAATTAGACGGTTTCCGATAGAAAAATGTCCGCGGAATCGATTGCGACCGCTACGGACGTCCTATCTCTAACCGTTTAGCGGCTACGGCCCGTCAAAGTTGAAAGAGAGAAAAAAATCCCAACTTTGAAGCGCTGTAGCGTCGGAACGCGTTGAGCTAGGGCGTCCTTCTTTCGCCTGTTTAGAACCCTCGTAGAAGTCCTTACGACGCGCCGATAAGCGAACGTCTAACTCTTCCCGTTAACGCGCAGCAGAAACGTCGCATTTTCTGACCAAAACGATGAAATTTTTCGACCCGAAAAATCGAGGTCGGAATTTCGGGGTTTGACCCTACCGGAACGTGGCCATATATGGGTGTATTACGCCTGAGAAATTTCAGCCCCTAGCCCTAACCGTTTGGGAGATATGGACGTTTGAAAGTTGAGGGTGCAAAACTCAACTCCTTAAAGGAGCTCGAAATGGGGTCGAGTGACATATCAAAAGACGCGTATTTTCGCGTAGATTACGATAAAAAAGTTTGCCTCTCTATCTCTAACCGTTAAGGAGAAAATCGCGTTTAAAGTTGCGAAATTTCCAAAAATGCTTAACTCCGAAACTTTGAAGCGCCGTAGCTCCTAAACGGTTATAGATAGGGGATCCAGTTTGCGCCGTTCGAAAGTACGCGTCGAGATCTTTCGAATGAGCACCGAACGGTCGCGCTGCGACCACGCATAACCGAGATACGGAGATTCGGTCGAGAAATTTCGGTAAAATATCGAAGTCCGAAAATTACCGTTTTATCATCCTATCCGGTAGATTTTTGCGCACCTAACAAGAATTTTTTAGCACGCATCGATATCTCTAACCGTTTAAGAGATACGGGCGTTTGAAGTTTCGGGGCTTCGAAAAAACGCGAAAAAATCGACCCCGAAAACGACATCTTTCGACGTTTTCTCGTGTCGCGCGTTAACGACGCCGTTCGGACGGACGAATTAGACGGTTTCCGATAGAAAAATGTCCGCGGAATCGATTGCGACCGCTGCGGACGTCCTATCTCTAACCGTTTAGCGGCTACGGCCCGTCAAAGTTGAAAGAGAGAGAAAAAAAATCCCAACTTTGAAGCGCTGTAGCGTCGGAACGCGTTGAGCTAGGGCGTCCTTCTTTCGCCTGTTTAGAACCCTCGTAGAAGTCCTTACGACGCGCCGATAAGCGAACGTCTAACTCTTCCCGTTAACGCGCAGCAGAAACGTCGCATTTTTCTGACCAAAACGATGAAATTTTTCGACCCGAAAAATCGAGGTCGGAATTTCGGGGTTTTGACCCTACCGGAACGTGGCCATATATGGGTGTATTACGCCTGAGAAATTTCAGCCCCTAGCCTAACCGTTTGGGAGATATGGACGTTTGAAAGTTGAGGGTGCAAAACTCAACTCCTTAAAGGAGCTCGAATGGGGTCGAGTGACATATCAAAAGACGCGTATTTTCGCGTAGATTACGATAAAAAAGTTTGCCTCTCTATCTCTAACCGTTAAGGAGAAAATCGCGTTTAAAGTTGCGAAATTTCCAAAAGCTTAACTCCGAAACTTTGAAGCGCCGTAGCTCCTAAACGGTTATAGATAGGGGATCCCAGTTTGCGCCGTTCGAAAGTACGCGTCGAGATCTTTCGAATGAGCACCGAACGGTCGCGCTGCGACCACGCATAACCGAGATACGGAGATTCGGTCGAGAAATTTCGGTAAAATATCGAAGTCCGAAAATTACCGTTTTTATCATCCTATCCGGTAGATTTTTGCGCGCCGAACAAGAATTTTTTAGCACGCTTCGATATCTCTAACCGTTTAAGAGATACGGGCGTTTGAAGTTTCAGGGCTTCGAAAAAACGCGAAAAAATCGACCCGAAAACGACATCTTTCGACGTTTTCTCGTGTCGCGCGTTAACGACGCCGTTCGGACGGACGAATTAGACGGTTTCCGATAGAAAAATGTCCGCGGAATCGATTGCGACCGCTGCGGACGTCCTATCTCTAACCGTTTAGCGGCTACGGCCCGTCAAAGTTGAAAGAGAGAGAAAAAAAATCCCAACTTTGAAGCGCTGTAGCGTCGGAACGCGTTGAGCTAGGGCGTCCTTCTTTCGCCTGTTTAGAACCCTCGTAGAAGTCCTTACGACGCGCCGATAAGCGAACGTCTAACTCTTCCCGTTAACGCGCAGCAGAAACGTCGCATTTTTCTGACCAAAACGATGAAATTTTTCGACCCGAAAAATCGAGGTCGGAATTTCGGGGTTTTGACCCTACCGGAACGTGGCCATATATGGGTGTATTACGCCTGAGAAATTTCAGCCCCTAGCCTAACCGTTTGGGAGATATGGACGTTTGAAAGTTGAGGGTGCAAAACTCAACTCCTTAAAGGAGCTCCGAATGGGGTCGAGTGACATATCAAAAGACGCGTATTTTCGCGTAGATTACGATAAAAAAGTTTGCCTCTCTATCTCTAACCGTTAAGGAGAAAATCGCGTTTAAAGTTGCGAAATTTCCAAAAATGCTTAACTCCGAAACTTTGAAGCGCCGTAGCTCCTAAACGGTTATAGATAGGGGATCCCAGTTTTGCGCCGTTCGAAAGTACGCGTCGAGATCTTTCGAATGAGCACCGAACGGTCGCGCTGCGACCACGCATAACCGAGATACGGAGATTCGGTCGAGAAATTTCGGTACAATATCGAAGTCCGAAAATTACCGTTTTTATCATCCTATCCGGTAGATTTTTGCGCGCCGAACAAGAATTTTTTAGCACGCTTCGATATCTCTAACCGTTTAAGAGATACGGGCGTTTGAAGTTTCAGGGCTTCGAAAAAACGCGAAAAAATCGACCCGAAAACGACATCTTTCGACGTTTTCTCGTGTCGCGCGTTAACGACGCCGTTCGGACGGACAGATTAGACGGTTTCCGATAGAAAAATGTCCGCGGAATCGATTGCGACCGCTGCGGACGTCCTATCTCTAACCGTTTAGCGGCTACGGCCCGTCAAAGTTGAAAGAGAGAAAAAAATCCCAACTTTGAAGCGCTGTAGCGTCGGAACGCGTTGAGCTAGGGCGTCCTTCTTTCGCCTGTTTAGAACCCTCGTAGAAGTCCTTACGACGCGCCGATAAGCGAACGTCTAACTCTTCCCGTTAACGCGCAGCAGAAACGTCGCATTTTCTGACCAAAACGATGAAATTTTTTCGACCCGAAAAATCGAGGTCGGAATTTCGGGGTTTTGACCCTACCGGAACGTGGCCATATATGGGTGTATTACGCCTGAGAAATTTCAGCCCCTAGCCTAACCGTTTGGGAGATATGGACGTTTGAAAGTTGAGGGTGCAAAACTCAACTCCTTAAAGGAGCTCGAATGGGGTCGAGTGACATATCAAAAGACGCGTATTTTCGCGTAGATTACGATAAAAAAGTTTGCCTCTCTATCTCTAACCGTTAAGGAGAAAATCGCGTTTAAAGTTGCGAAATTTCCAAAATGCTTAACTCCGAAACTTTGAAGCGCCGTAGCTCCTAAACGGTTATAGATAGGGGATCCCAGTTTGCGCCGTTCGAAAGTACGCGTCGAGATCTTTCGAATGAGCACCGAACGGTCGCGCTGCGACCACGCATAACCGAGATACGGAGATTCGGTCGAGAAATTTCGGTAAAATATCGAAGTCCGAAAATTACCGTTTTATCATCCTATCCGGTAGATTTTTGCGCGCCGAACAAGAATTTTTTAGCACGCTTCGATATCTCTAACCGTTTAAGAGAATACGGGCGTTTGAAGTTTCAGGGCTTCGAAAAAACGCGAAAAATCGACCCCGAAAACGACATCTTTCGACGTTTTCTCGTGTCGCGCGTTAACGACGCCGTTCGGACGGACAGATTAGACGGTTTCCGATAGAAAAATGTCCGCGGAATCGATTGCGACCGCTGCGGACGTCCTATCTCTAACCGTTTAGCGGCTACGGCCCGTCAAAGTTGAAAGAGAGAAAAAAATCCCAACTTTGAAGCGCTGTAGCGTCGGAACGCGTTGAGCTAGGGCGTCCTTCTTTCGCCTGTTTAGAACCCTCGTAGAAGTCCTTACGACGCGCCGATAAGCGAACGTCTAACTCTTCCCGTTAACGCGCAGCAGAAACGTCGCATTTTCTGACCAAAACGATGAAATTTTTTCGACCCGAAAAATCGAGGTCGGAATTTCGGGGTTTTGACCCTACCGGAACGTGGCCATATATGGGTGTATTACGCCTGAGAAATTTCAGCCCCTAGCCTAACCGTTTGGGAGATATGGACGTTTGAAAGTTGAGGGTGCAAAACTCAACTCCTTAAAGGAGCTCCGAATGGGGTCGAGTGACATATCAAAAGACGCGTATTTTCGCGTAGATTACGATAAAAAAGTTTGCCTCTCTATCTCTAACCGTTAAGGAGAAAATCGCGTTTAAAGTTGCGAAATTTCCAAAAATGCTTAACTCCGAAACTTTGAAGCGCCGTAGCTCCTAAACGGTTATAGATAGGGGATCCCAGTTTGCGCCGTTCGAAAGTACGCGTCGAGATCTTTCGAATGAGCACCGAACGGTCGCGCTGCGACCACGCATAACCGAGATACGGAGATTCGGTCGAGAAATTTCGGTAAAATATCGAAGTCCGAAAATTACCGTTTTATCATCCTATCCGGTAGATTTTTGCGCGCCGAACAAGAATTTTTAGCACGCTTCGATATCTCTAACCGTTTAAGAGATACGGGCGTTTGAAGTTTCAGGGCTTCGAAAAAACGCGAAAAAATAGACCCCGAAAAAGACAACTTTCGACGTTTTCTCGTGTCGCACGTTAACGAAGCCGTTCGGACGGACAGATTAGACGGTTTCCGATAGAAAAATGTCCGCGGAATCGATTGCGACCGCTGCGGACGTCCTATCTCTAACCGTTTAGCGGCTACGGCCCGTCAAAGTTGAATTAGAGACAAAAAAAATCCCCACTTTGAAGCGCTGTAGCGTCGGAACGCGTTGAGCTAGGGCGTCCTTCTTTCGCCTGTTTAGAACCCTCGTAGAAGTCCTTACGACGCGCCGATAAGCGAACGTCTAACTCTTCCCGTTAACGCGCAGCAGAAACGTCGCATTTTTCTGACCAAAACGATGAAATTTTTCGACCCGAAAAATCGAGGTCGGAATTTCGGGGTTTGACCCTACCGGAACGTGGCCATATATGGGTGTATTACGCCTGAGAAATTTCAGCCCCTAGCCTAACCGTTTGGGAGATATGGACGTTTGAAAGTTGAGGGTGCAAAACTCAACTCCTTAAAGGAGCTCGAATGGGGTCGAGTGACATATCAAAAGACGCGTATTTTCGCGTAGATTACGATAAAAAAGTTTGCCTCTCTATCTCTAACCGTTAAGGAGAAAATCGCGTTTAAAGTTGCGAAATTTCCAAAAATGCTTAACTCCGAAACTTTGAAGCGCCGTAGCTCCTAAACGGTTATAGATAGGGGATCCCAGTTTGCGCCGTTCGAAAGTACGCGTCGAGATCTTTCGAATGAGCACCGAACGGTCGCGCTGCGACCACGCATAACCGAGATACGGAGATTCGGTCGAGAAATTTCGGTAAAATATCGAAGTCCGAAAATTACCGTTTTATCATCCTATCCGGTAGATTTTTGCGCGCCGAACAAGAATTTTTTAGCACGCTTCGATATCTCTAACCGTTTAAGAGATACGGGCGTTTGAAGTTTCAGGGCTTCGAAAAAACGCGAAAAAATCGACCCGAAAACGACATCTTTCGACGTTTTCTCGTGTCGCGCGTTAACGACGCCGTTCGGACGGACGAATTAGACGGTTTCCGATAGAAAAATGTCCGCGGAATCGATTGCGACCGCTGCGGACGTCCTATCTCTAACCGTTTAGCGGCTACGGCCCGTCAAAGTTGAAAGAGAGAAAAAAATCCCAACTTTGAAGCGCTGTAGCGTCGGAACGCGTTGAGCTAGGGCGTCCTTCTTTCGCCTGTTTAGAACCCTCGTAGAAGTCCTTACGACGCGCCGATAAGCGAACGTCTAACTCTTCCCGTTAACGCGCAGCAGAAACGTCGCATTTTCTGACCAAAACGATGAAATTTTTCGACCCGAAAAATCGAGGTCGGAATTTCGGGGTTTTGACCCTACCGGAACGTGGCCATATATGGGTGTATTACGCCTGAGAAATTTCAGCCCCTAGCCTAACCGTTTGGGAGATATGGACGTTTGAAAGTTGAGGGTGCAAAACTCAACTCCTTAAAGGAGCTCGAATGGGGTCGAGTGACATATCAAAAGACGCGTATTTTCGCGTAGATTACGATAAAAAAGTTTGCCTCTCTATCTCTAACCGTTAAGGAGAAAATCGCGTTTAAAGTTGCGAAATTTCCAAAATGCTTAACTCCGAAACTTTGAAGCGCCGTAGCTCCTAAACGGTTATAGATAGGGGATCCCCAGTTTGCGCCGTTCGAAAGTACGCGTCGAGATCTTTCGAATGAGCACCGAACGGTCGCGCTGCGACCACGCATAACCGAGATACGGAGATTCGGTCGAGAAATTTCGGTAAAATATCGAAGTCCGAAAATTACCGTTTTTATCATCCTATCCGGTAGATTTTTGCGCGCCGAACAAGAATTTTTAGCACGCTTCGATATCTCTAACCGTTTAAGAGATACGGGCGTTTGAAGTTTCAGGGCTTCGAAAAAACGCGAAAAAATCGACCCCGAAAACGACATCTTTCGACGTTTTCTCGTGTCGCACGTTAACGACGCCGTTCGGACGGACGAATTAGACGGTTTCCGATAGAAAAATGTCCGCGGAATCGATTGCGACCGCTGCGGACGTCCTATCTCTAACCGTTTAGCGGCTACGGCCCGTCAAAGTTGAAAGAGAGAGAAAAAAAATCCCAACTTTGAAGCGCTGTAGCGTCGGAACGCGTTGAGCTAGGGCGTCCTTCTTTCGCCTGTTTAGAACCCTCGCAGGGGTCCTTACGACGCGCCGATAAGCGAACGTCTAACTCTTCCCGTTAACGCGCAGCAGAAACGTCGCATTTTTTTCTGACCAAAACGATGAAATTTTTTCGACCCGAAAAATCGAGGTCGGAATTTCGGGGTTTGACCCTACCGGAACGTGGCCATATATGGGTGTATTACGCCTGAGAAATTTCAGCCCCTAGCCCTAACCGTTTGGGAGATATGGACGTTTGAAAGTTGAGGGTGCAAAACTCAACTCCTTAAAGGAGCTCGAATGGGGTCGAGTGACATATATCAAAAGACGCGTATTTTCGCGTAGATTACGATAAAAAAGTTTGCCTCTCTATCTCTAACCGTTAAGGAGAAAATCGCGTTTAAAGTTGCGAAATTTCCAAAATGCTTAACTCCGAAACTTTGAAGCGCCGTAGCTCCTAAACGGTTATAGATAGGGATCCCAGTTTGCGCCGTTCGAAAGTACGCGTCGAGATCTTTCGAATGAGCACCGAACGGTCGCGCTGCGACCACGCATAACCGAGATACGGAGATTCGGTCGAAATTTCGGTAAAATATCGAAGTCCGAAAATTACCGTTTTTATCATCCTATCCGGTAGATTTTTGCGCGCCGAACAAGAATTTTTAGCACGCTTCGATATCTCTAACCGTTTAAGAGATACGGGCGTTTGAAGTTTCAGGGCTTCGAAAAAACGCGAAAAATCGACCCCGAAAACGACATCTTTCGACGTTTTCTCGTGTCGCGCGTTAACGACGCCGTTCGGACGGACAGATTAGACGGTTTCCGATAGAAAAATGTCCGCGGAATCGATTGCGACCGCTGCGGACGTCCTATCTCTAACCGTTTAGCGGCTACGGCCCGTCAAAGTTGAAAGAGAGAAAAAAATCCCAACTTTGAAGCGCTGTAGCGTCGGAACGCGTTGAGCTAGGGCGTCCTTCTTTCGCCTGTTTAGAACCCTCGTAGAAGTCCTTACGACGCGCCGATAAGCGAACGTCTAACTCTTCCCGTTAACGCGCAGCAGAAACGTCGCATTTTTCTGACCAAAACGATGAAATTTTTTCGACCCGAAAAATCGAGGTCGGAATTTCGGGGTTTGACCCTACCGGAACGTGGCCATATATGGGTGTATTACGCCTGAGAAATTTCAGCCCCTAGCCCTAACCGTTTGGGAGATATGGACGTTTGAAAGTTGAGGGTGCAAAACTCAACTCCTTAAAGGAGCTCCGAATGGGGTCGAGTGACATATCAAAAGACGCGTATTTTCGCGTAGATTACGATAAAAAAGTTTGCCTCTCTATCTCTAACCGTTAAGGAGAAAATCGCGTTTAAAGTTGCGAAATTTCCAAAAATGCTTAACTCCGAAACTTTGAAGCGCCGTAGCTCTAAACGGTTATAGATAGGGGATCCCAGTTTGCGCCGTTCGAAAGTACGCGTCGAGATCTTTCGAATGAGCACCGAACGGTCGCGCTGCGACCACGCATAACCGAGATACGGAGATTCGGTCGAGAAATTTCGGTAAAATATCGAAGTCCGAATATTACCGTTTTTATCATCCTATCCGGTAGATTTTTGCGCGCCGAACAAGAATTTTTAGCACGCTTCGATATCTCTAACCGTTTAAGAGATACGGGCGTTTGAAGTTTCAGGGCTTCGAAAAAACGCGAAAAAATCGACCCGAAAACGACATCTTTCGACGTTTTCTCGTGTCGCGCGTTAACGACGCCGTTCGGACGGACGAATTAGACGGTTTCCGATAGAAAAATGTCCGCGGAATCGATTGCGACCGCTGCGGACGTCCTATCTCTAACCGTTTAGCGGCTACGGCCCGTCAAAGTTGAAAGAGAGAAAAAAATCCCAACTTTGAAGCGCTGTAGCGTCGGAACGCGTTGAGCTAGGGCGTCCTTCTTTCGCCTGTTTAGAACCCTCGTAGAAGTCCTTACGACGCGCCGATAAGCGAACGTCTAACTCTTCCCGTTAACGCGCAGCAGAAACGTCGCATTTTCTGACCAAAACGATGAAATTTTTCGACCCGAAAAATCGAGGTCGGAATTTCGGGGTTTTGACCCTACCGGAACGTGGCCATATATGGGTGTATTACGCCTGAGAAATTTCAGCCCCTAGCCTAACCGTTTGGGAGATATGGACGTTTGAAAGTTGAGGGTGCAAAACTCAACTCCTTAAAGGAGCTCCGAATGGGGTCGAGTGACATATCAAAAGACGCGTATTTTCGCGTAGATTACGATAAAAAAGTTTGCCTCTCTATCTCTAACCGTTAAGGAGAAAATCGCGTTTAAAGTTGCGAAATTTCCAAAAATGCTTAACTCCGAAACTTTGAAGCGCCGTAGCTCCTAAACGGTTATAGATAGGGGATCCCAGTTTGCGCCGTTCGAAAGTACGCGTCGAGATCTTTCGAATGAGCACCGAACGGTCGCGCTGCGACCACGCATAACCGAGATACGGAGATTCGGTCGAGAAATTTCGGTAAAATATCGAAGTCCGAAAATTACCGTTTTTATCATCCTATCCGGTAGATTTTGCGCGCCGAACAAGAATTTTTAGCACGCTTCGATATCTCTAACCGTTTAAGAGATACGGGCGTTTGAAGTTTCAGGGCTTCGAAAAAACGCGAAAAAATCGACCCGAAAACGACATCTTTCGACGTTTTCTCGTGTCGCGCGTTAACGACGCCGTTCGGACGGACGAATTAGACGGTTTCCGATAGAAAAATGTCCGCGGAATCGATTGCGACCGCTGCGGACGTCCTATCTCTAACCGTTTAGCGGCTACGGCCCGTCAAAGTTGAAAGAGAGAAAAAAATCCCAACTTTGAAGCGCTGTAGCGTCGGAACGCGTTGAGCTAGGGCGTCCTTCTTTCGCCTGTTTAGAACCCTCGTAGAAGTCCTTACGACGCGCCGATAAGCGAACGTCTAACTCTTCCCGTTAACGCGCAGCAGAAACGTCGCATTTTTCTGACCAAAACGATGAAATTTTTCGACCCGAAAAATCGAGGTCGGAATTTCGGGGTTTTGACCCTACCGGAACGTGGCCATATATGGGTGTATTACGCCTGAGAAATTTCAGCCCCTAGCCTAACCGTTTGGGAGATATGGACGTTTGAAAGTTGAGGGTGCAAAACTCAACTCCTTAAAGGAGCTCGAATGGGGTCGAGTGACATATCAAAAGACGCGTATTTTCGCGTAGATTACGATAAAAAAGTTTGCCTCTCTATCTCTAACCGTTAAGGAGAAAATCGCGTTTAAAGTTGCGAAATTTCCAAAAATGCTTAACTCCGAAACTTTGAAGCGCCGTAGCTCCTAAACGGTTATAGATAGGGGATCCCAGTTTGCGCCGTTCGAAAGTACGCGTCGAGATCTTTCGAATGAGCACCGAACGGTCGCGCTGCGACCACGCATAACCGAGATACGGAGATTCGGTCGAGAAATTTCGGTAAAATATCGAAGTCCGAAAATTACCGTTTTTATCATCCTATCCGGTAGATTTTTGCGCGCCGAACAAGAATTTTTTAGCACGCTTCGATATCTCTAACCGTTTAAGAGATACGGGCGTTTGAAGTTTCAGGGGCTTCGAAAAAACGCGAAAAAATCGACCCGAAAACGACATCTTTCGACGTTTTCTCGTGTCGCGCGTTAACGACGCCGTTCGGACGGACAGAATTAGACGGTTTCCGATAGAAAAATGTCCGCGGAATCGATTGCGACCGCTGCGGACGTCCTATCTCTAACCGTTTAGCGGCTACGGCCCGTCAAAGTTGAAAGAGAGAAAAAAATCCCAACTTTGAAGCGCTGTAGCGTCGGAACGCGTTGAGCTAGGGCGTCCTTCTTTCGCCTGTTTAGAACCCTCGTAGAAGTCCTTACGACGCGCCGATAAGCGAACGTCTAACTCTTCCCGTTAACGCGCAGCAGAAACGTCGCATTTTTCTGACCAAAACGATGAAATTTTTCGACCCGAAAAATCGAGGTCGGAATTTCGGGGTTTTGACCCTACCGGAACGTGGCCATATATGGGTGTATTACGCCTGAGAAATTTCAGCCCCTAGCCTAACCGTTTGGGAGATATGGACGTTTGAAAGTTGAGGGTGCAAAACTCAACTCCTTAAAGGAGCTCGAATGGGGTCGAGTGACATATCAAAAGACGCGTATTTTCGCGTAGATTACGATAAAAAAGTTTGCCTCTCTATCTCTAACCGTTAAGGAGAAAATCGCGTTTAAAGTTGCGAAATTTCCAAAAATGCTTAACTCCGAAACTTTGAAGCGCCGTAGCTCCTAAACGGTTATAGATAGGGGATCCCGGTTTGCGCCGTTCGAAAGTACGCGTCGAGATCTTTCGAATGAGCACCGAACGGTCGCGCTGCGACCACGCATAACCGAGATACGGAGATTCGGTCGAGAAATTTCGGTACAATATCGAAGTCCGAAAATTACCGTTTTTATCATCCTATCCGATAGATTTTTGCGCGCCGAACAAGAATTTTTTAGCACGCTTCGATATCTCTAACCGTTTAAGAGATACGGGCGTTTGAAGTTTCAGGGCTTCGAAAAAACGCGAAAAAATCGACCCGAAAACGACATCTTTCGACGTTTTCTCGTGTCGCGCGTTAACGACGCCGTTCGGACGGACGAATTAGACGGTTTCCGATAGAAAAATGTCCGCGGAATCGATTGCGACCGCTGCGGACGTCCTATCTCTAACCGTTTAGCGGCTACGGCCCGTCAAAGTTGAAAGAGAGAAAAAAATCCCAACTTTGAAGCGCTGTAGCGTCGGAACGCGTTGAGCTAGGGCGTCCTTCTTTCGCCTGTTTAGAACCCTCGTAGAAGTCCTTACGACGCGCCGATAAGCGAACGTCTAACTCTTCCCGTTAACGCGCAGCAGAAACGTCGCATTTTTCTGACCAAAACGATGAAATTTTTCGACCCGAAAAATCGAGGTCGGAATTTCGGGGTTTTGACCCTACCGGAACGTGGCCATATATGGGTGTATTACGCCTGAGAAATTTCAGCCCCTAGCCTAACCGTTTAGGAGATATGGACGTTTGAAAGTTGAGGGTGCAAAACTCAACTCCTTAAAGGAGCTCCGAATGGGGTCGAGTGACATAGCAAAAGACGCGTATTTTCGCGTAGATTACGATAAAAAAAGTTTGCCTCTCTATCTCTAACCGTTAAGGAGAAAATCGCGTTTAAAGTTGCGAAATTTCCAAAAATGCTTAACTCCGAAACTTTGAAGCGCCGTAGCTCCTAAACGGTTATAGATAGGGGATCCCGGTTTGCGCCGTTCGAAAGTACGCGTCGAGATCTTTCGAATGAGCATCGAATGGTCGCGCTGCGACCACGCATAACCGAGATACGGAGATTCGGTCGAGAAATTTCGGTAAAATATCGAAGTCCGAAAATTACCGTTTTTATCATCCTATCCGGTAGATTTTTGCGCGCCGAACAAGAATTTTTTTAGCACGCTTCGATATCTCTAACCGTTTAAGAGATACGGGCGTTTGAAGTTTCGGGGCTTCGAAAAAACGCGAAAAAATCGACCCCGAAAACGACATCTTTCGACGTTTTCTCGCGTCGCGCGTTAACGACGCCGTTCGGACGGACGAATTAGACGGCTTCCGATAGAAAAATGTCCGCGGAATCGATTGCGACCGCTGCGGACGTCCTATCTCTAACCGTTTAGCGGCTACGGCCCGTCAAAGTTGAAAGAGAGAGAAAAAAAATCCCAACTTTGAAGCGCTGTAGCGTCGGAACGGGTTGAGCTAGGGCGTCCTTCTTTCGCCTGTTTAGAACCCTCGTAGGAGTCCTTACGACGCGCCGATAAGCGAACGTCTAACTCTTCCCGTTAACGCGCAGCAGAAACGTCGCATTTTTTTCTGACCAAAACGATGAAATTTTTCGACCCGAAAAATCGAGGTCGGAATTTCGGGGTTTGACCCTACCGGAACGTGGCCATATATGGGTGTATTACGCCTGAGAAATTTCAGCCCCTAGCCTAACCGTTTGGGAGATATGGACGTTTGAAAGTTGAGGTGCAAAACTCAACTCCTTAAAGGAGCTCCGAATGGGGTCGAGTGACATATCAAAAGACGCGTATTTTCGCGTAGATTACGATAAAAAAGTTTGCCTCTCTATCTCTAACCGTTAAGGAGAAAATCGCGTTTAAAGTTGCGAAATTTCCAAAAATGCTTAACTCCGAAACTTTGAAGCGCCGTAGCTCCTAAACGGTTATAGATAGGGGATCCCAGTTTGCGCCGTTCGAAAGTACGCGTCGAGATCTTTCGAATGAGCACCGAACGGTCGCGCTGCGACCACGCATAACCGAGATACGGAGATTCGGTCGAGAAATTTCGGTAAAATATCGAAGTCCGAAAATTACCGTTTTATCATCCTATCCGGTAGATTTTTGCGCGCCGAACAAGAATTTTTAGCACGCTTCGATATCTCTAACCGTTTAAGAGATACGGGCGTTTGAAGTTTCAGGGCTTCGAAAAAACGCGAAAAAATCGACCCGAAAACGACATCTTTCGACGTTTTCTCGTGTCGCGCGTTAACGACGCCGTTCGGACGGACGAATTAGACGGTTTCCGATAGAAAAATGTCCGCGGAATCGATTGCGACCGCTGCGGACGTCCTATCTCTAACCGTTTAGCGGCTACGGCCCGTCAAAGTTGAAAGAGAGAGAAAAAAAATCCCAACTTTGAAGCGCTGTAGCGTCGGAACGCGTTGAGCTAGGGCGTCCTTCTTTCGCCTGTTTAGAACCCTCGTAGAAGTCCTTACGACGCGCCGATAAGCGAACGTCTAACTCTTCCCGTTAACGCGCAGCAGAAACGTCGCATTTTTCTGACCAAAACGATGAAATTTTTCGACCCGAAAAATCGAGGTCGGAATTTCGGGGTTTGACCCTACCGGAACGTGGCCATATATGGGTGTATTACGCCTGAGAAATTTCAGCCCCTAGCCTAACCGTTTGGGAGATATGGACGTTTGAAAGTTGAGGTGCAAAACTCAACTCCTTAAAGGAGCTCGAATGGGGTCGAGTGACATATCAAAAGACGCGTATTTTCGCGTAGATTACGATAAAAAAGTTTGCCTCTCTATCTCTAACCGTTAAGGAGAAAATCGCGTTTAAAGTTGCGAAATTTCCAAAAATGCTTAACTCCGAAACTTTGAAGCGCCGTAGCTCTAAACGGTTATAGATAGGGGATCCCGGTTTGCGCCGTTCGAAAGTACGCGTCGAGATCTTTCGAATGAGCACCGAACGGTCGCGCTGCGACCACGCATAACCGAGATACGGAGATTCGGTCGAGAAATTTCGGTAAAACATCGAAGTCCGAAAATTACCGTTTTATCATCCTATCCGGTAGATTTTTGCGCGCCGAACAAGAATTTTTAGCACGCTTCGATATCTCTAACCGTTTAAGAGATACGGGCGTTTGAAGTTTCAGGGCTTCGAAAAAACGCGAAAAAATCGACCCGAAAACGACATCTTTCGACGTTTTCTCGTGTCGCGCGTTAACGACGCCGTTCGGACGGACGAATTAGACGGTTTCCGATAGAAAAATGTCCGCGGAATCGATTGCGACCGCTGCGGACGTCCTATCTCTAACCGTTTAGCGGCTACGGCCCGTCAAAGTTGAAAGAGAGAAAAAAATCCCAACTTTGAAGCGCTGTAGCGTCGGAACGCGTTGAGCTAGGGCGTCCTTCTTTCGCCTGTTTAGAACCCTCGTAGAGTCCTTACGACGCGCCGATAAGCGAACGTCTAACTCTTCCCGTTAACGCGCAGCAGAAACGTCGCATTTTCTGACCAAAACGATGAAATTTTTCGACCCGAAAAATCGAGGTCGGAATTTCGGGGTTTTGACCCTACCGGAACGTGGCCATATATGGGTGTATTACGCCTGAGAAATTTCAGCCCCTAGCCTAACCGTTTAGGAGATATGGACGTTTGAAAGTTGAGGGTGCAAAACTCAACTCCTTAAAGGAGCTCCGAATGGGGTCGAGTGACATATCAAAAGACGCGTATTTTCGCGTAGATTACGATAAAAAAGTTTGCCTCTCTATCTCTAACCGTTAAGGAGAAAATCGCGTTTAAAGTTGCGAAATTTCCAAAAATGCTTAACTCCGAAACTTTGAAGCGCCGTAGCTCCTAAACGGTTATAGATAGGGGATCCCAGTTTGCGCCGTTCGAAAGTACGCGTCGAGATCTTTCGAATGAGCACCGAACGGTCGCGCTGCGACCACGCATAACCGAGATACGGAGATTCGGTCGAGAAATTTCGGTAAAATATCGAAGTCCGAAAATTACCGTTTTTATCATCCTATCCGGTAGATTTTTGCGCGCCGAACAAGAATTTTTTAGCACGCTTCGATATCTCTAACCGTTTAAGAGATACGGGCGTTTGAAGTTTCAGGGCTTCGAAAAAACGCGAAAAAATCGACCCGAAAACGACATCTTTCGACGTTTTCTCGTGTCGCGCGTTAACGACGCCGTTCGGACGGACGAATTAGACGGTTTCCGATAGAAAAATGTCCGCGGAATCGATTGCGACCGCTGCGGACGTCCTATCTCTAACCGTTTAGCGGCTACGGCCCGTCAAAGTTGAAAGAGAGAGAAAAAAAATCCCAACTTTGAAGCGCTGTAGCGTCGGAACGCGTTGAGCTAGGGCGTCCTTCTTTCGCCTGTTTAGAACCCTCGTAGAAGTCCTTACGACGCGCCGATAAGCGAACGTCTAACTCTTCCCGTTAACGCGCAGCAGAAACGTCGCATTTTTCTGACCAAAACGATGAAATTTTTCGACCCGAAAAATCGAGGTCGGAATTTCGGGTTTTGACCCTACCGGAACGTGGCCATATATGGGTGTATTACGCCTGAGAAATTTCAGCCCCCTAGCCTAACCGTTTGGGAGATATGGACGTTTGAAAGTTGAGGGTGCAAAACTCAACTCCTTAAAGGAGCTCGAATGGGGTCGAGTGACATAACAAAAGACGCGTAGTTTCGCGTAGACTACGATAAAAAAAAGTTTGCCTCTCTATCTCTCACCGTTAAGGAGAAAATCGCGTTTAAAGTTGCGAAATTTCCAAAAATGCTTAACTCCGAAACTTTGAAGCGCCGTAGCTCCTAAACGGTTATAGATAGGGGATCCCCAGTTTGCGCCGTTCGAAAGTACGCGTCGAGATCTTTCGAATGAGCACCGAACGGTCGCGCTGCGACCACGCATAACCGAGATACGGAGATTCGGTCGAGAAATTTCGGTAAAATATCGAAGTCCGAAAATTACCGTTTTATCATCCTATCCGGTAGATTTTTGCGCGCCGAACAAGAATTTTTAGCACGCTTCGATATCTCTAACCGTTTAAGAGATACGGGCGTTTGAAGTTTCAGGGGCTTCGAAAAAACGCGAAAAAATCGACCCCGAAAACGACATCTTTCGACGTTTTCTCGTGTCGCGCGTTAACGACGCCGTTCGGACGGACGAATTAGACGGTTTCCGATAGAAAAATGTCCGCGGAATCGATTGCGACCGCTGCGGACGTCCTATCTCTAACCGTTTAGCGGCTACGGCCCGTCAAAGTTGAAAGAGAGAAAAAAATCCCAACTTTGAAGCGCTGTAGCGTCGGAACGCGTTGAGCTAGGGCGTCCTTCTTTCGCCTGTTTAGAACCCTCGTAGAAGTCCTTACGACGCGCCGATAAGCGAACGTCTAACTCTTCCCGTTAACGCGCAGCAGAAACGTCGCATTTTCTGACCAAAACGATGAAATTTTTTCGACCCGAAAAATCGAGGTCGGAATTTCGGGGTTTTGACCCTACCGGAACGTGGCCATATATGGGTGTATTACGCCTGAGAAATTTCAGCCCCTAGCCCTAACCGTTTAGGAGATATGGACGTTTGAAAGTTGAAGGTGCAAAACTCAACTCCTTAAAGGAGCTCGAATGGGGTCGAGTGATATATCAAAAGACGCGTATTTTCGCGTAGATTACGATAAAAAAGTTTGCCTCTCTATCTCTAACCGTTAAGGAGAAAATCGCGTTTAAAGTTGCGAAATTTCCAAAAATGCTTAACTCCGAAACTTTGAAGCGCCGTAGCTCCTAAACGGTTATAGATAGGGGATCCGGTTTGCGCCGTTCGAAAGTACGCGTCGAGATCTTTCGAATGAGCACCGAACGGTCGCGCTGCGACCACGCATAACCGAGATACGGAGATTCGGTCGAGAAATTTCGGTAAAATATCGAAGTCCGAAAATTACCGTTTTATCATCCTATCCGGTAGATTTTTGCGCGCCGAACAAGAATTTTTAGCACGCTTCGATATCTCTAACCGTTTAAGAGATACGGGCGTTTGAAGTTTCGGGGCTTCGAAAAAACGCGAAAAAATCGACCCGAAAACGACATCTTTCGACGTTTTCTCGTGTCGCGCGTTAACGACGCCGTTCGGACGGACGAATTAGACGGTTTCCGATAGAAAAATGTCCGCGGAATCGATTGCGACCGCTGCGGACGTCCTATCTCTAACCGTTTAGCGGCTACGGCCCGTCAAAGTTGAAAGAGAGAAAAAAATCCCAACTTTGAAGCGCTGTAGCGTCGGAACGCGTTGAGCTAGGGCGTCCTTCTTTCGCCTGTTTAGAACCCTCGTAGAAGTCCTTACGACGCGCCGATAAGCGAACGTCTAACTCTTCCCGTTAACGCGCAGCAGAAACGTCGCATTTTCTGACCAAAACGATGAAATTTTTTCGACCCGAAAAATCGAGGTCGGAATTTCGGGGTTTTGACCCTACCGGAACGTGGCCATATATGGGTGTATTACGCCTGAGAAATTTCAGCCCCTAGCCTAACCGTTTAGGAGATATGGACGTTTGAAAGTTGAGGGGGTGCAAAACTCAACTCCCCAAAGGAGCTCCGAATGGGGTCGAGTGATATATCAAAAGACGCCGTATTTTCGCGTAGATTACGATAAAAAAAGTTTGCCTCTCTCTATCTCTAATCTGTTAAGGAGAAAATCGCGCTTTAAAGTTGCGAAATTTCCAAAACGCTTAACTCCGAAACTTTGAAGCGCCGTAGCTCCTAAACGGTTATAGATAGGGGATCCTGGTTTGCGCCAGTTCGAAAGTACGCGTCGAGATCTTTCAAATGAGCACTGAACGGTCGCGCTGCGACCACGCATAACCGATGATACGGAGATTCGGTCGAGAAATTTCGGTGAAATATCGAAGTCCGGAAAATTACCATTTTTATCATCGTATCCGGTAGATTTTTGCGCGCCGAACAAGAATTTTTTTAGCACGCTCGATATCTCTAACCGTTTAAGAGATACGGGCGTTTGAAGTTTCCGGGCTTCGAAAAAACGCGAAAAATCGACCCCGAAAACGACATATCTTTCGACGTTTTCTCGTGTAGCGCGTTAACGACGCCGTTCGCCGGACGGACGGTGAATTAGACGGTTTCGATAGAAAATGCTCCGCGGGAATCTGGATTATGACTCGCATGCGGACGTCCTATCTCTAACCCGTTTAGCGGCTACGGCCCGTCAAAGTTGGAAAGAGAGAGAAAAAATCCCAACTTTGAAGTGCGCTGTAGCGCCTGGGAACGCGTTGAGCTAGGGCGCGTCCTTCTTTCGCCTGTTTAGAACTCCCTCGTAGGGTCCTTACGATCGCGGCCGATAAGCGAACGTCTAACTCTTCCTGTCAACGCGCAGCAGCATAAACGTCGCATTTTTCTGACCAAAACGATGAAATTTTTCGACCCGAAAATCGAGGGTCGGAATTTCGGGGTTTTGACCTCTACCGGAACGTGGGCCATATATGGGTGTATTACGCTCTGAGAGAAATTTCCAGCCCCTAGCCCTCAAAACCTGTTTAGGAGATATGTGACGTTTGAAAGTTGAGGGGGTGCAAAACTGCAACTCCTTAAAGGAGCTCCGAATGGGGTCGAGTGATATATCAAAAGACGCGTATTTTCGCGTAGATTACGATAAAAAAGTTTGCCTCTCTATCTCTAACCGTTAAGGAGAAAATCGCGTTTAAAGTTGCGAAATTTCCAAAACGCTTAACTCCGAAACTTTGAAGCGCCGTAGCTCCTAAACGGTTATAGATAGGATCCCGGTTTGCGCCGTTCGAAAGTACGCGTCGAGATCTTTCAAATGAGCACCGAACTGTCGCGCTGCGACCACGCATAACCGAGATACGGAGATTCGGTCGAGAAATTCTCGGTGAAATATCGAAGTCCGGAAAAATTACCGTTTTTATCATCCTATCCGGTAGATTTTTGCGCGCCGAACAAGAATTTTTTAGCACGCTTCGATATCTCTAACCGTTTAAGAGATACGGGCGTTTGAAGTTTCGGGCTTCGAAAACGCGAAAAATCGACCCCGAAAACGACATCTTTCGACGTTTTCTCGTGTAGCGCGTTAACGACGCCGTTCGACGGACGAATTAGACGGTTTCCGATAGAAAATGTCCGCGGAATCGATTGCGACCGCTGCGGACGTCCTATTCTAACTGTTTAGCGGCTACGGCCCGTCAAAGTTGAAAGAGAGAAAAAAATCCCAACTTTGAAGCGCTGTAGCGTCGGAACGCGTTGAGCTAGGGCGTCCTTCTTTCGCCTGTTTAGAACCCTCGTAGGGGTCCTTACGACGCGCCGATAAGCGAACGTCTAACTCTTCCCAAGTCAACGCGCAGCAGAAACGTCGCATTTTTTCTGACCAAAACGATGAAATTTTTTCGACCCGAAAAATCGAGGGTCGGAATTTCGGGGTTTTGACCCTACCGGAACGTGGCCATATATGGGTGTATTACGCCTGAGAAATTTCAGCCCCTAGCCCTAACCGTTTAGGAGATATGGACGTTTGAAAGTTGAGGAGGTGCAAAACTCAACTCCTTAACGGAGCTCGAATGGGGTCGACTGATATATCAAAAGACGCGTATTTTCGCGTAGATTACGATAAAAAAGTTTGCTCTCTATCTCTAACCGTTAAGGAGAAAATCGCGTTTAAAGTTGCGAAATTTACAAAAACGCTTAACTCCGAAACTTTGAAGCGCCGTAGCTCCTAAACGGTTATAGATAGGGGATCCCGGTTTGCGCCGTTCGGAAAGTACGCGTCGAGATCTTTCAAATGAGCACCGAACGGTCGCGCTGGTGACCACGCATAACCGAGATACGGAGATTCGGTCGAGAAATTTCGGTGAAATATCGAAGTCCGAAAATTACCGTTTTATCATCCTATCCGGTAGATTTTTGCGCGCCGAACAAGAATTTTTTAGCACGCTTCGATATCTCTAACCGTTTAAGAGATACGGGCGTTTGAAGTTTCGGGCTTCGAAAACGCGAAAAATCGACCCCGAAAACGACATCTTTCGACGTTTTCTCGTGTAGCGTTAACGACGCTGTTCGGACGGACGAATTAGACGGTTTCCGATAGAAAAATGTCCGCGGAATCGATTGCGACCGCTGCGGACGTCCTATTCTAACCGTTTAGCGGCTACGGCCCGTCAAAGCTGAAAGAGAGAAAAAAATCCCAACTTTGAAGCGCTGTAGCGTCGGAACGCGTTGAGCTAGGGCGTCCTTCTTTCGCCTGTTTAGAACCCTCGTAGGGTCCTTACGACGCGCCGATAAGCGAACGTCTAACTCTTCCCGTCAACGCGCAGCAGAAACGTCGCATTTTTTCTGACCAAAACGATGAAATTTTTTCGACCCGAAAAAATCGAGGGTCGGAATTTCGGGGTTTTGACCCTACCGGAACGTGGCCATATATGGGTGTATTACGCCTGAGAAATTTCAGCCCCTAGCCCTAACCGTTTAGGAGATATGGACGTTTGAAAGTTGAGGGTGCAAAACTCAACTCCTTAAAGGAGCTCCGAATGGGGTCGAGTGATATATCAAAAGACGCGTATTTTCGCGTAGATTACGATAAAAAAGTTTGCCTCTCTATCATTCTAACCGTTAAGGAGAAAATCGCGTGTAAAGTTTCGAAATTTCCAAATACTCTTAACTGCGAAACTTTGAAGCGCCGTAGCTCCTAAACGGTTATAGATAGGGGATCCCGGTTTGCGCCGTTCGAAAGTACGCGTCGAGATCTTTCAAATGAGCACCGAACGGTCGCGCTGCGACCACGCATAACCGAGATACGGAGATTCGGTCGAGAAATTTCGGTGAAATATCGAAGTCCGAAAATTACCGTTTTTATCATCGTATCCGGTAGATTTTTGCGCGCCGAACAAGAATTTTTTAGCACGCTTCGATATCTCTAACCGTTTAAGAGATACGGGCGTTTTGAAGTTTCGGGGCTTCGAAAACGCGAAAAATCGACCCCGAAAACGACATCTTTCGACGTTTTCTCGTGTAGCGCGTTAACGACGCCGTTCGGACGGACGAATTAGACGGTTTCCGATAGAAAATGTCCGCGGAATCGATTGCGACCGCTGCGGACGTCCTATCTCTAACCGTTTAGCGGCTACGGCCCGTCAAAGTTGAAAGAGAGAGAAAAAATCCCAACTTTGAAGCGCTGTAGCGTCGGAACGCGTTGAGCTAGGGCGTCCTTCTTTCGCCTGTTTAGAACCCTTGTAGGGGTCCTTACGACGCGCCGATAAGCGAACGTCTAACTCTTCCCGTTAACGCGCAGCAGAAACGTCGCATTTTTTCTGACCAAAACGATGAAATTTTTTTCGACCCGAAAAATCGAGGGTCGGAATTTCGGGTTTTGACTCCTACCGGAACGTGGCCATATATGGGTGTATTACGCCTGAGAAATTTCAGCCCCCTAGCCCTAACCGTTTAGGAGATATGGACGTTTGAAAGTTGAGGGGGTGCAAAACTCAACTCCTTAAAGGAGCTCCGAATGGGGTCGAGTGATATATCAAAAGACGCGTATTTTCGCGTAGATTACGATAAAAAAAAGTTTGCCTCTCTATCTCTAACCGTTAAGGAGAAAATCGCGTTTAAAGTTGCGAAATTTCCAAAAACGCTTAACTCCGAAACTTTGAAGCGCCGTAGCTCCTAAACGGTTATAGATAGGGGATCCCGGTTTGCGCCGTTCGAAAGTACGCGTCGAGATCTTTCAAATGAGCACCGAACGGTCGCGCTGCGACCACGCATAACCGAGATACGGAGATTCGGTCGAGAAATTTCGGTGAAATATCGAAGTCCGAAAATTACCGTTTTTATCATCCTATCCGGTAGATTTTTGCGCGCCGAACAAGAATTTTTTTAGCACGCTTCGATATCTCTAACCGTTTAAGAGATACGGGCGTTTGAAGTTTCGGGGCTTCGAAAAAACGCGAAAAAATCGACCCCGAAAACGACATCTTTCGACGTTTTCTCGTGTAGCGCGTTAACGACGCCGTTCGGACGGACGAATTAGACGGTTTCCGATAGAAAAATGTCCGCGGAATCGATTGCGACCGCTGCGGACGTCCTATCTCTAACCGTTTAGCGGCTACGGCCCGTCAAAGTTGAACGTTAGATAAAAAAAATCCCAACTTTGAAGCGCTGTAGCGTCGGAACGCGTTGAGCTAGGGCGTCCTTCTTTCGCCTGTTTAGAACCCTCGTAGGGGTCCTTACGACGCGCCGATAAGCGAACGTCTAACTCTTCCCGTTAACGCGCAGCAGAAACGTCGCATTTTTTCTGACCAAAACGATGAAATTTTTTCGACCCGAAAAATCGAGGGTCGGAATTTCGGGGTTTTGACCCTACCGAACGTGGCCATATATGGGTGTATTACGCCTGAGAAATTTCAGCCCCTAGCCCTAACCGTTTAGGAGATATGGACGTTTGAAAGTTGAGGGGTGCAAAACTCAACTCCTTAAAGGAGCTCCGAATGGGGTCGAGTGATATATCAAAAGACGCGTATTTTCGCGTAGATTACGATAAAAAAGTTTGCCTCTCTATCTCTAACCGTTAAGGAGAAAATCGCGTTTAAAGTTGCGAAATTTCCAAAACGCTTAACTCCGAAACTTTGAAGCGCCGGAGCTCCTAAACGGTTATAGATAGGGGATCCCGGTTTGCGCCGTTCGAAAGTACGCGTCGAGATCTTTCAAATGAGCACCGAACGGTCGCGCTGCGACCACGCATAACCGAGATACGGAGATTCGGTCGAGAAATTTCGGTGAAATATCGAAGTCCGGAAAATTACCGTTTTATCATCCTATCCGGTAGATTTTTGCGCGCCGAACAAGAATTTTTTTAGCACGCTTCGATATCTCTAACCGTTTAAGAGATACGGGCGTTTGAAGTTTCGGGGCTTCGAAAAACGCGAAAAATCGACCCCGAAAACGACATCTTTCGACGTTTTCTCGTGTAGCGCGTTAACGACGCCGTTCGGACGGACGAATTAGACGGTTTCCGATAGAAAAATGTCCGCGGAATCGATTGCGACCGCTGCGGACGTCCTATCTCTAACCGTTTAGCGGCTACGGCCCGTCAAAGTTGAAAGAGAGAGAAAAAAAATCCCAACTTTGAAGCGCTGTAGCGTCGGAACGCGTTGAGCTAGGGCGTCCTTCTTTCGCCTGTTTAGAACCCTCGTAGGGTCCTTACGACGCGCCGATAAGCGAACGTCTAACTCTTCCCGTTAACGCGCAGCAGAAACGTCGCATTTTTTTCTGACCAAAACGATGAAATTTTTTCGACCCGAAAAATCGAGGGTCGGAATTTCGGGGTTTTGACCCTACCGGAACGTGGCCATATATGGGTGTATTACGCCTGAGAAATTTCAGCCCCTAGCCCTAACCGTTTAGGAGATATGGACGTTTGAAAGTTGAGGGGGTGCAAAACTCAACTCCTTAAAGGAGCTCCGAATGGGGTCGAGTGATATATCAAAAGACGCGTATTTTCGCGTAGATTACGATAAAAAAAAGTTTGCCTCTCTATCTCTAACCGTTAAGGAGAAAATCGCGTTTAAAGTTGCGAAATTTCCAAAAACGCTTAACTCCGAAACTTTGAAGCGCCGTAGCTCCTAAACGGTTATAGATAGGGGATCCCGGTTTGCGCCGTTCGGAAAGTACGCGTCGAGATCTTTCAAATGAGCACTGAAATTCTGGTCGCGCTGCGACCACGCATAACCGAGATACGGAGATTCGGTCGAGAAATTTCGGTGAAATATCGAAGTCCGAAAATTACCGTTTTTATCATCCTATCCGGTAGATTTTTGCGCGCCGAACAAGAATTTTTTTAGCACGCTTCGATATCTCTAACCGTTTAAGAGATACGGGCGTTTGAAGTTTCGGGGCTTCGAAAAACGCGAAAAATCGACCCCGAAAACGACATCTTTCGACGTTTTCTCGTGTAGCGCGTTAACGACGCCGTTCGGACGGACGAATTAGACGGTTTCCGATAGAAAAATGTCCGCGGAATCGATTGCGACCGCTGCGGACGTCCTATCTCTAACCGTTTAGCGGCTACGGCCCGTCAAAGTTGAAAGAGAGAGAAAAAAAATCCCAACTTTGAAGCGCTGTAGCGTCGGAACGCGTTGAGCTAGGGCGTCCTTCTTTCGCCTGTTTAGAACCCTCGTAGGGTCCTTACGACGCGCCGATAAGCGAACGTCTAACTCTTCCCGTTAACGCGCAGCAGAAACGTCGCATTTTTTCTGACCAAAACGATGAAATTTTTCGACCCGAAAAATCGAGGGTCGGAATTTCGGGGTTTTGACCCTACCGGAACGTGGCCATATATGGGTGTATTACGCCTGAGAAATTTCAGCCCCTAGCCCTAACCGTTTAGGAGATATGGACGTTTGAAAGTTGAGGGGTGCAAAACTCAACTCCTTAAAGGAGCTCCGAATGGGGTCGAGTGATATATCAAAAGACGCGTATTTTCGCGTAGATTACGATAAAAAAGTTTGCCTCTCTATCTCTAACCGTTAAGGAGAAAATCGCGTTTAAAGTTGCGAAATTTCCAAAAACGCTTAACTCCGAAACTTTGAAGCGCCGTAGCTCCTAAACGGTTATAGATAGGGGATCCCGGTTTGCGCCGTTCGAAAGTACGCGTCGAGATCTTTCAAATGAGCACCGAACGGTCGCGCTGCGACCGCGCATAACCGAGATACGGAGATTCGGTCGAGAAATTTCGGTGAAATATCGAAGTCCGAAAATTACCGTTTTTATCATCCTATCCGGTAGATTTTTGCGCGCCGAACAAGAATTTTTTTAGCACGCTTCGATATCTCTAACCGTTTAAGAGATACGGGCGTTTGAAGTTTCGGGGCTTCGAAAAAACGCGAAAGAATCGACCCCGAAAACGACATCTTTCGACGTTTTCTCGTGTAGCGCGTTAACGACGCCGTTCGGACGGACGAATTAGACGGTTTCCGATAGAAAAATGTCCGCGGAATCGATTGCGACCGCTGCGGACGTCCTATCTCTAACCGTTTAGCGGCTACGGCCCGTCAAAGTTGAAAGAGAGAAAAAAAATCCCAACTTTGAAGCGCTGTAGCGTCGGAACGCGTTGAGCTAGGGCGTCCTTCTTTCGCCTGTTTAGAACCCTCGTAGGGGTCCTTACGACGCGCCGATAAGCGAACGTCTAACTCTTCCCGTTAACGCGCAGCAGAAACGTCGCATTTTGTTCTGACCAAAACGATGAAATTTTTTCGACCCGAAAAATCGAGGGTCGGAATTTCGGGGTTTTGACCCTACCGGAACGTGGCCATATATGGGTGTATTACGCCTGAGAAATTTCAGCCCCCTAGCCCTAACCGTTTAGGAGATATGGACGTTTGAAAGTTGAGGGGGTGCAAAACTCAACTCCTTAAAGGAGCTCCGAATGGGGTCGAGTGATATATCAAAAGACGCGTATTTTCGCGTAGATTACGATAAAAAAAAGTTTGCCTCTCTATCTCTAACCGTTAAGGAGAAAATCGCGTTTAAAGTTGCGAAATTTCCAAAAACGCTTAACTCCGAAACTTTGAAGCGCCGTAGCTCCTAAACGGTTATAGATAGGGGATCCCGGTTTGCGCCGTTCGAAAGTACGTGTCGAGATCTTTCAAATGAGCACCGAACGGTCGCGCTGCGACCACGCATAACCGAGATACGGAGATTCGGTCGAGAAATTTCGGTGAAATATCGAAGTCCGAAAATTACCGTTTTTATCATCGTATCCGGTAGATTTTTGCGCGCCGAACAAGAATTTTTTTAGCACGCTTCGATATCTCTAACCGTTTAAGAGATACGGGCGTTTGAAGTTTCGGGGCTTCGAAAAAACGCGAAAAAATCGACCCCGGAAAACGACATCTTTCGACGTTTTCTCGTGTAGCGCGTTAACGACGCCGTTCGGACGGACGAATTAGACGGTTTCCGATAGAAAAATGTCCGCGGAATCGATTGCGACCGCTGCGGACGTCCTATCTCTAACCGTTTAGCGGCTACGGCCCGTCAAAGTTGAAAGAGAGAGAAAAAATCCCAACTTTGAAGCGCTGTAGCGTCGGAACGCGTTGAGCTAGGGCGTCCTTCTTTCGCCTGTTTAGAACCCTCGTAGGGTCCTTACGACGCGCCGATAAGCGAACGTCTAACTCTTCCCGTTAACGCGCAGCAGAAACGTCGCATTTTTTTCTGACCAAAACGATGAAATTTTTTCGACCCGAAAAATCGAGGGTCGGAATTTCGGGGTTTTGACCCTACCGGAACGTGGCCATATATGGGTGTATTACGCCTGAGAAATTTCAGCCCCCTAGCCCTAACCGTTTAGGAGATATGGACGTTTGAAAGTTGAGGGGTGCAAAACTCAACTCCTTAAAGGAGCTCCGAATGGGGTCGAGTGATATATCAAAAGACGCGTATTTTCGCGTAGATTACGATAAAAAAAAGTTTGCCTCTCTATCTCTAACCGTTAAGGAGAAAATCGCGTTTAAAGTTTCGAAATTTCCAAAAACGCTTAACTCCGAAACTTTGAAGCGCCGTAGCTCCTAAACGGTTATAGATAGGGGATCCCGGTTTGCGCCGTTCGAAAGTACGTGTCGAGATCTTTCAAATGAGCACCGAACGGTCGCGCTGCGACCACGCATAACCGAGATACGGAGATTCGGTCGAGAAATTTCGGTGAAATATCGAAGTCCGAAAATTACCGTTTTTATCATCGTATCCGGTAGATTTTTGCGCGCCGAACAATAATTTTTTTCGCACGCTTGTTTATCTCTAACCGTTTAAGAGATACGGGCGTTTGAAGTTTCGGGGCTTCGAAAAAACGCGAAAAAATCGACCCCGAAAACGACATCTTTCGACGTTTTCTCGTGTAGCGCGTTAACGACGCCGTTCGGACGGACGAATTAGACGGTTTCCGATAGAAAAATGTCCGCGGAATCGATTGCGACCGCTACGGACGTCCTATCTCTAACCGTTTACCGGCTACGGCCCGTCAAAGTTGAAAAAGAGAGAAAAAAAATCCCAACTTTGAAGCGCTGCAATTCTTAATTTTTGTCGTGGCTGAAGCTCTAGAGATGGAATGAAATAGGTTAAAAAAGCTGCCGTTATTTCTAGTGGACTAAATGAATGATTCTCTACAAACAATAATCTATTCTCCACGGACATTAATATACCGTTGCATGCGCTCGAACCAACTCTAGAAGCAGTTATTCCACTCGTCGGTTAGCACAGTTACTTTTGACGACTGGAACCTTTGAACACGCAGAAATCGTTAAGACCTAAGTCCGGACTGTACGGAGGATGATTTAACTATTCGACGTCTGTTTACGTTAAACATTCAATTGTCTTGCGTGCTATGTGCGAATTTGAATTGTCTTGGTGTTGCGATTGATTTTTCGAAGCTCATCGATGACTTGTAGTTGTACACCAATTTGTCACAACAGTTCTACGAATTTGTTGCTACGCGGCTTGCTTTTAAGCCTAATTTCGCGGCCATCTTTTTGGAGGCAGTTTGAGAACCGATTACTTTTGTCAACTTTTCTTCACCTTGGAACATGCAAACCGACGACTGGCATTTATTTTCTGGCTCGTTTGAGCAAATCTAAAATTCAATTCCTCTGACGATATTGACACCAATTCCCATTATCTGCTTTCTGTTCTTCGGCCAACAGATGCTGCATCCAACGGGAAACTAATTTGAAGATTTCCTAAATTGCTAACTTTGAAGCGCTGCAATTACCCCAGAAATGTGAACGACTTGGTGTGAAAGGGTGTGCAACGGGCATTGAATCTAACGCACCTTAGAATTTATTGAAATGAGCACATCTCGTATTAAAATAACACAATGTTTGATAAAATACTGTTTATTACCAACTAAAAATAAAATAACAATATAATAGCAATTTAACGTCAAAAGACAGAAAGAGAATGTATCAAAATACTCTACATAATAAGTTGTAATATAATATATACTAAGATAATATTATAAATAAAATTAA
>JAENHH010000245.1:0-25000 GCA_023509865.1 Trypoxylus dichotomus | reverse complement strand
TTTTCAGGTTATTACTTCGGTGAAATCTGAATATTACGAGCAACAAGCTGTTAAAAGAGTAGAGAAGCAGCGAATGAAGAGACCTGTACGTTAAATTTATCTTTAAGACATCGCCGACTTATAGAAGCTCGTCTGGAAGGTTGAGTAGTTGCAAAATAAAACAGATCTTTCCGTCCAATATAACACATAGGCTGAAAAGTCCCGGGCTTAACACATAGATGACGCTAGTTTTATTGTAGTCACCTTTCTCTCAGTTAGTACTAACCTTCAAAAGACAGCTGTTAAAATTTCATGATATTCTATTGATTAGTTTGTGAGTTATTGTGTTAAGAGTCACGCTACTTTTGTTATTTTCAAAACAATGGATCAAAAACAATTTCGTGTTTTAATTTTACACTGCTTCTTGATGGGAAAAAATACCGTTCAAGCGAAGCAATGGCTTGAAAAGTGTTATGGGGACTCCGCTTCATCAGAAACAACAATAGAACGTTGGTTTGCCGACTTCAAACGTGGTCGTAGAGACACCGATGATGCAGAACGCAGTGGACGTCCAAATGAGGCGGTAACACCAGAAAACATCAAAAAAATCCACAAAATCGTTTTGAATGATCGAAAAGTGAAGTTGCGTGAGTTAGCTGACATCGTAAAGATATCAAAAGAACGTATTGGCTTTATATGGCATGAGCATTTGACTATGAGAAAGTTCTGTTCAAAGTGGGTGCCGTGTTTGCTCACTGTTGACCAAAAACAAGAACGTATTGATGATTCTGAGCAGTGTTTGGCCATGTTTAAACGTAACAAAGCGGAATTTTTGCGTCGATATGTGACAATAGATGAAACATGGATCCATCACTTCACTCCGGAATCAAAACTATGGTCATCTGAGTGAACAGCAACTGGCGAACCTCGTCCAATGCGCCCGAAAGCACAACAATCGGCTGGAAAGGTTATGGCCTCGGTATTTTGGGATGTGCGTGGTGTAATATTCATCGACTATCTTGAGAAAGGAAATACCATCAACAGTGAATATTATATAGCGTTATTGGAGCGTTTGAAGGCCGTAATTGCAAAGAAACGACCGCATACGGCAAAGAAAAAAATTTTGTTTCATCAAGACAACGCACCGTGTCACAAGTCAATCGAAACAATGGCAAAACTACATGAATTGAACTTCGAATTGCTTCCACATCCACCGTATTCGCCAGATTTGGCTCTCAGCGACTACTGGCTGTTCGCAGATCTCAAAAAAAATGCTCGCCGGTAAGAAATCTCGCACGAATGAAGAGGTTATCGCTGAAACTGAGGCCTATTTTGAGGCAAAAGATAAATCGTTGTACAAAAGTGGTATTGAAATGTTAGAGCGGCGCTGGAATGATTGCGTTGCTCTTGATGGAGATTACGTTGATGAATAAAGCTAATTTTGAACAAAAAAAACCGTGTTTTCTTTGTTAGGCCCGGGACTTTTCAGCCCATGTGTTTTATTTGCATTTGTTTGAATAATCTAGAGTCCATTCACTTTAATAATGCAGCGTTTGACACGATAGGTTAATATTTTCGACGTTTGCTATTGGCAGATACCTAAAGCAATATTACACGACAAAAAAATTCTATGTACACGAAAGTTATGTTGGATAAATTGAAATATTACTAATCACTATTAAGCGAGTTGAAGAGACAAGAAACAATTAAATCAGATATTTATCTGAATATTAACTTCGTAACATGATACCATTGCGTGGTTAGTGTATTTACCAATCTCCCAGGAGTACCAACACAATGAGTTATTTTCGATCGCACTGTATTAAGTAGTGATATTCAATAGGTTGAGGGTTGTAGTCAACCGCGCAATAAATACAACAAATTTTAACCAAGTTATAAGGAGTATTTGTTTGTAAACATGATTTTACTATGGGGTTTATAGTTTCCGTAAAAATACCCACAATAATTGAATATCCTGCGTGAATTTTAGATTAAAAACAATTTCTAATCTACATAACAATACGACCACAAAATTTATCAAGGCAAAACTACGGAAAATATTCATTTCGTAATCATCAGCAGAGATTGTTTAAACTGTATATTCCCGATTTGAAAAAAAGAGGTGATTAAATCAGAGAAATAAACGAATCTGGTCCGATTTAAGAAAAACAAAACCCAGACAATCGCATAAGTCCGAAATTAAAAGAGAATCGATAACTATATATCATCGATAACCTCAAAAAGCGAAGCAAATCAAATTTCGATAACTCACCTGTATCTACGACCATCTCTATCGCCATCGCGACGCCTCTCTCTGTCTCGATCACCTTCTCGATATGACATCTTCCTAGATCGACTTGGGCTTCTGCAAAGATCAGATAGTTTTGTTTCCCGGAAATTTGTATGTTCGTATATTTAGAGTGTATGAAATGATTTAAATTGTCCATGAAAGATTGTAAAGGAGTTAACGGAGCTGAGTATACAAACTTTCAATACGTATATCAGCACGGGACTCCATTTCTATATATTCTTCCTGTGTGCATCAAGACATTTTATATTGGAAAAAGATAAAACCTCTCAAATATCACAGGTTACATGATAAAAATAATACATATTTCCTATTTTGAGGTTATGTTATTTGGTGAATTTGTTAATTTTTGTTTAAAGTTTCTGAGCAAAAAAGTTTCAAGCATTTTCAAATTATTTAATTCCAACAAGACGCTTACATACCCTAGCCAGATATAACCTAAATGTTTAGATAACTATATTAATTTATCTGAAGAATTCAACTGAAACTTATAAACTATTGATAAGCGAATACAATAAAGCGCGTTAAAGTGAAAGCAAAAAAAAAAATTGGCTATCCTATAGCGATAGGAACATGTATATATATGCCCAAGGTTCATTCGCGCCAATAGCGTGATAAAACCGACACCTCCCAAGCTTGTGCCGCAAATAGAATTGAAATCAAAGGAAATGCGCGAACAAGATGTAACAAAAAAAAAATACACGAAAATTACCTTGAATAACTTTTCTGCTTATGATTTCTTGGTGATTCCTCTCGCCTTCCGTGAGGTGAATGATCACGATCGTTCATTTGCTTATGTCCGCCGGGTGATCTGCTTCCCTAGAAACAAACAGATATATTAAATCGATTTTTGCGTCGAACCCCTCGCTAATTACGTGCTCGGCGTCGTTTATTTTATATCATCAAATTTTGATGCACACTGCGAACGGCTGGTGTGAAATATTTAGGCCCTCGGTTTGCTCGAGATAAAAGCGGAATTCGGCAGCGTGGTTTTGCTGAAGCGACCGGCGTGCATTAAAACTTATGACTACATCAACACCATACAACACTAAACTCGAAATGCTATTTTTAACGGGTTGAATCGTACGAAAATAGATCACGCTTACTTACCTCTCTATCACTCATAGTATGCGGAAAGAAATTGATTAAAAAATAGACTAACTAAACTAAATTATTTTCACCTAAGGGAACTGAGAAAGATAAGCGAAGACGCTGGCGTCTTTAACGGAGTCACTACGGCGAATAACTGGCAATGGTTGTCCTTTTGCAAATGGCGGAACTTCGTTTGTTTGCCGCCGACGCTCATTGGTTCTTAGTTTAAACAGACAGAAATTAACGCCCTTACGACATTTCCGGTAGCTAATTTAAAATTCGGCGGGAAACATTTCGATTCTCCTATATTCTATGAAATTGTTTAAAATCAATACATATTTTATGACCAAGCGATGTTTTTAAATTTAAAGGCTTATAAGACCCGATTGAACGTCAACTTGAAATATATACTACACTTTATACATATACTTTTAATAGGAATCCTAGTTTGGTCGAATTATTGATTTCTAAGATCTCAAAAAATATCTATGTATCAAGAAATATAGCCGAAACAATATATTAGTAGAAAGGCAAGACGTTTTTTGGAGACATCGCTATCTAACAAACAGGAATTTTCGTGCAGAGGGTCAAAGAAAATATTACTTAGATGAGAGGTCGGTTAACGCAGGTCCCACCAAAGAAAATGCATGGACAGAACAACAATTCTTTCGGCAAAACAAGCTCTTATTAAAGGGGTAACGATCGGACTAAAAATAGCCATCTGGAAAAGGAAGTTAACTTATAATACTGCAAATTGGGAGTGATAATGCTTTTGTAGAAAATGGGTTGATATATTTCGATTCTCCTATATTCTATAAAATTGTTTAAAATTAATACGTTTTATAACCAAGCGATTTTTTAATAATAAAGACATATAGATCCGATAGAACGTCAATTTGGAATATAGACTACACTTTATGCATATATTTTTAGTAGAGATCCTATTTCGGTCAAATTATTGATTTCTAAATATCAAGAAATATCTACGTATCGAATATGCTTGCGCAAAGCATCAATTTTAAAAGCAAAAATATTAATGAATAGATTTATCCTTAAAAATAGATAAAGAGGCCATCGTCTTTCTATTAACAGTAATGATCAAATTGAGGAATTAAAGATTTTATACTTGCGCCATTTCAAACCAACCTCTTAACCAACCACAGCTCCCCAAATAAAGACAAGCTTCTAATTGGTAGATTCGTAACGACGCCAATTTCTTGACATTTTGAAAGACGAAAAATCGTAAAATTTACCATGTCTTGTATTATCAAAAACGCATTTTCGCTCGTTATCAGGAGGAATACGATTTTTCCAAGTCATCGCCTATATTGCCAGGGTACAATGGGCGATCCGATCGAACTCGCAACCGGATTGGAAAAACGCGAATTATTATCGAAATTGGCGGGTAACGTGAACCCGTTCGATATGAGAATGATGAAAAGAGGCATCGGGACGAAAAGCCAGCCGAACGAGATACCATCGGCTTTCGAGGAGAGGCTTGTAGGATGTATTTGCGAAGAAGAACAAGCTCATATAAATTGGATGTGGCTCGTTGAAGGGATGCCTAGGCGGTGCGAATGCGGGTTTTGGTTTAAACTGGTGAAAACGGCGCCGTTATAATCGAAAGCGGATTTATTTGTTGTATTTGAGTTTGTATTTTGTGATTAATTTGTTTATTGTTCGGTATAATTAGTAGAAATAAAAGGATAAAGGTATTTGTGTCTTCTTTAAGTAATAATGTGATAATAATAATAATATGCGATTTATTAGCACAATATAAATAAATATAAATACAGTATAAATTAAATATATAGATTAAAAAAAAGAGAAATGTGTCATTGAGTTCAGGATCAGCGACTTAGAAATAAGCAGCTGCTCTTCTTCGTGAACTCAAAGATAATCTACATACATAAAATGAATGAAATATAACTGTAACGACTTAACTGAAACAAGGATGAAAATGAAAAAATAAAGAGAACGGTATACTAAAGATAGAAAGAAAACGAAAATGCTGACTAAGTATATAGGTAATAACTAACGGGCAATTTACGTTTAATAAGGTTTAAAGCATGGATTTTACAAGTTATATGTAGCAGATTGGCACTTTCTTCTTTAAGAGATCGGCCTAAGGAAACCATATTAGTGACGTCACTGTTGAAGCTTGAGGTGTGTTCAATGCCCTCAGCACTACTTTTAAAATTTCATTGCTGGTACATTTTGCAACTCTTTTGGAAGCATATAAGATAGGGGATGACGGTTTCAACTCTTATTACTTCAGACATTTTCATGCGCTAGTCACGTTGGTGGGCTAGCTACTAAAAACTACTTCACTTCAAACTGTTATATTTATACCGTAGACCTCGCGTATATGCATGCATGTCGTGACGGAGTTTGAACACTCTTGAACCTGTATAAGCGTGTTAGGTCAAGAATTTGTGGCGCCTACCTCCTACGCGTTCTTTGAAACGGAGTTTCGTATCTAAATAGATTCCCAAATTGAACACACGATCTGCTACCGAAATAATTTCATCATTAACTACTGAAGTTTTCCTTGTATTAATTTAAAGCCTCACGCGCTTCGTTATATAAGACAAAAGGAATAATGCCCTGAAGGACACCAGATACAACAGGAGTGGGGAAGATAACGCACCATAATATGAAACTATTTGAGTTCTGTTCAACAAATATGAAGCGAAGAATGATATTGAATTAGCACTAAAACTGACACTATTTTATCGTTGTATACTTATTTTTTTAATTTCCTTGTGTATATAATGAAGAAATTATACTAGTATATTAAAAAACAATCGATATATTTACAAAAAAAAAGAAAAAAATCAGTACAAACTACAAAACATGTTACGTATTACATATATTAATTTATTATTTAAATACAACAATCGGATTAAATAGTACATTCACGACAAACTTCACACCCATGTAGATATCTCTCAATAACTTCTGCAAATCGTACTTAGCTGCGTGTCGGACCATTTTAGCCTCAATTAGTTCTACGTTATGGCAAGCTAAACAACCAATTTCAGTTAGTGAAACGTACGGTCTTAGACTAGCATTTTCCCCATCGACATAGACATTCTTTAAGTAACCCTTGAACCAAACGTGGTCATTCGTATTGAGTCCAAGCGTGAAGTTCTTGAAGTAATCGGAAGCTATCAGGACCACATCTTCGCTGTTGCCCCAAATACCAGATTGCATCCTTACGATAATTCGGAAAGTGTATACGTTGTACTTGTCTAAGGTGCATTTGGAATATGACCTGATCGCTTTGTAAAAATAATGACATGTTTGACTCAGGTTTGAATCGCAAAGATCCTTAATATCCTCCCCGTAAAAACAATACAAATACTGGCTTAATAACGGAGGAAATTTATCGATGATATACTTGTAAGTGTTCGATACGGATGTGATTCTGATGTCATGCACGTAACCATCCCAATGAATCGGTAGATGTTCGAGTTGTGCACAACGAATTTGTGTGGCTAAGATATTTTCATGTTCCCAAGCCTGCTGGTGGCAGAACTGTTGGTACTCTTCATAACTCAACGGTTTCACATCACTGTGCATCGATAACTCTGTATTAAGTAATTTAGTTTCAATTAGCGAATTCAGAATGAAATAAAAAGAAATCGCAGAGAATAATATTTGAAATAGAGCAGTGTACTTCCTATAACCAGTCTTAGTTAGCAGGGAACATATTAGAAAGCCAATGATTGCAAATGTTAGGAATAAACCTAACGTATATATGAAATTCGTAGCTACCATCCAACGTGTTAGGGCTGCGGCTGGTAGGAATATCGTTGTCAGACCCACTAACGGAAGGAACAGAACGAACCCAACTAAAGCTAACGTACTTCTTAGTAAACCGAACATCGTTGCTCCTTGAGATGAAATTATAACAATCTGTAGCCAACTTAAGGTAATGCAATGCGGAATGAAATATTTATAAGTGCCCCTCCATTTTTCTCGATATGATATCTTCAAGAGTAAAACAGGAATAAATGCATAGAGAAGTACCCTAAAATTAATACAAAATTCTATCCCGTTCCCTATAATGTAGCTTGCGAACGTAGGAATTTTCAAGTCGATGAACCTCCAACCCTGCGTAACAACCGGATCCGTTTCGTAAGGATATTTTGCTAACACGTTGATAGCGAAACTAAATAATATCAATCCATCGTAGACTATTTTCGACCTCTTCCGATACATGAACCCGAACAATGTCATGAAGGTTAAACAAAAAGCAACGACAGTTAATTCAGATTGTAGCAGATACTGTTCGGCAATTATCGGATACAACATAAGATTAACCAGTAGCGAGATAAAAAAATGCCAACATGGTTTGAGATTATTCCGTATATATTGAAATTCAGCCTCTTCTGCATTCATGGAACCTCCCGAATACGTAATAAATAACCCGGACCACACTCGGAAGTCATAAAATTCTCTCTTCGTTTGTAATATCTGAAACGTAGTCAGAACCATGGCAAAAAAGGTAACGTAATACAAGACCAATGGTAAAAAATAAATCATATTCTCAGTATTCACAAAGGAATAGACGAACATTAATAATATCAATTGGAAATCTGATTTCCCCACTGGAAACAAAGCGTAAAGTGATAATTTCCCCAGAAATTTGATCAATTTATAGTATAATATTTGCAGCGCTAAAAGTGGATGTAACAAAGGTCGCTGCATAATCGAAATATGATCTAGACAGTGTAAATTTGGTTCGGAAAGGCATAAGATCCTATTCACTAAAGGAAGTTGGCCATGGGAATAGTGGACAGCTGCAGAAACTAGGTGATCTTCAGTTAACTTCTCGTTATCACCACGTTGACTCCAATCGATATCTTCATCAGATTCGCTACTTTGTTCATCATAGTTATTAACAATATCTCCATTAGCTTCATCGCGAAGGGCATCTTCCATCAAATTTATTTTATCGTTCCTATCTATAGCTAACATTCGCCTTTGAAGTTGTTCTGATGTGATATATTCTTCACCATTCGATAAACTATAAAAATTCACTAATGATCTTCTTGTTATTTTCATCGATCTACAACAAATACCTAGCAAACATTTCCCGCGCCGCTTTCCTAGCAATTTTCTCATCCTGGGTCATGGTTATGCAAGATTTCACGTCCATATAATTCTGTTCGGTGATTCCCTTCCCAGATTCCAGACATGCTCTTAATAGGTTTGTAGCTTCTATATTACCCTGTTCTGATGCCTTGATCAACCAATAAACGCCCAATCGAGCGTTCTCCTTTCTATCCACTTCAAATTCTGTAATTTTAAAGTCTTGAGTTATTTAAGATGGCTGAAGGATCTATTTTGCTCTTACCACAATGTTCGTCTAATAATTGTTTAGCTAGGACGACCTGGGACTCGGGGCAACCGTCGCTCGCTAATTGACTTCGGAGTCTTTTTAAAGAACATCTCGGTCCGTCTAAAAATAATTAAAACACCAGTCGATTTTTATTTATTTTCATGCCGTTGGTGAACGTATGGAGTTCAATGAAGATGTATTTTTATAGATTTTATCGAAATTAGGTGTTTTGCAATTGATTTAATAGCGACTTACCGTGCAATGTCCATTGTTTGCGACCAGATGTAGATCTTTTGGAATGAACAACACCGGCCATCATCAAAACACAATTAAAGCTGTCAATTTCTTAATACTTTTACGTTGTTGTCAAATTGTACGGTTATTTCAGTTCTACACCTTGCTATTGCAGTATTCTCTAATTAAATTACGTCTTAAATAGATAAATAATTCAGAAATTGCTGCCGAAAATAATAACTGATGTTTCTTTATGATCAAAATAAGGCAATTTTTTTTCGAGATAATACTTTTTATTGATAGAACAAGAAAATGGAAATTTAGAATATGCGCCATCTATAGTATATAAATTGCTTTAACAGCGTTGATCCTATTTTTATTTGTTTAATTTTAAAAGTATACATAATATTGTAAGATAAATTCTAAATAAAACAATGTTAACATCAGCAGCTCTTCACCAGTATATTCCGTGATTAAACTACGTAAAATGCATATGAAAATAATATAAGGGCTTTGCCGAGCTTAATCACGCATTATTTATTTTTACGAATATCACTTTTGGCGGGATGCCTTAATGCAGCGCCTAAGAAACAAAAATGTGTTTACTATAGAATATTTAGATTCTTTTTGTTATAAAGGTCGTGAATTTGAAAAATTCCATAAAAAAACATTTACCTATGGCTTATCGTATATATTCAAAAATAGATTTATTCCTTCATTTATGTCTAGGATGGCTATGCAAATGTAGTTGAAATTATTTATCTACTTGCATGCTATTTCTATAGAACTAAATATTGGAACAAACATAACACAGATTTAATAGTTTATAGGAAAATTATCCATCATAGCGAAATAGTTGCTATTCTAAGATTAGAGAAGGTTTTAACAGTAGTCATTACACTTTTCAAGTTTTCACATCTTTAGAAATGAATTTCGTCTAGATTAGATCTCTTGTCAATTTTTAATATTAAAATCGTTTTATTCTATGTAATGTACCGTTCACTTTACTAGACCAAAAAGCATTTGTCTCCTTCTGGAGCAAGTATTCGGATTATGCATGACCGAGTCGGACATAGTTAAGAAACTTTAGACAATCTGTTCATGAGTATGTTGAAGAAGGAATTAAAGCAGAAAAAAATAAAAGTGTACGTGCACGCTGATCTCCACACTGCACTGTAACTTCCCCCATTTTGGCGAGACTATTTATTAAATTCAATTCGAATATTCCGCCACTGTATTTTAGTTCGTTCCGATTTCACTGCGGTGCGAAGTATCGCTGCTCCATTCATTCCATTGCCGTATCCATATTGAATTTTGTGTTTTTGACTAACCACGTGTTTGTTTTTCATATCCAGTTTCTCTGTTATTTTGTAAATATTATTTATTTATAAGACGTTAAGCACAAATATAAAGAATTATAATGGTAACGTATAGTTCAAACAAATCTTACATAATTAATTCGGCACAACTTTATATTAACAAGCGTCATTTTCAGCCCAAGCTAATGGTCCTATTCGACCATGCCGCAGGCTATGGTTTGTTTAGGGTGGAAGAATTCGAGGAGATCGGTATGTTTTTGCCGCAGCTCGAGGCGGCTGTTGCGGACATAAGTAGATTCAATAGTATAGTTAAGCTGGTCGGATTCTCACCGTTTAAAACGGCCGTAGCCGCTTTGGAAAATATTAACGCCATATCGGAGGGCGTAGTGACGGAAGATTTACAAAATTTCTTAGACGTAAGCATTGCTAAGAAGAATAAAGTGACGCTAGGAGTTAGTGACAGTAAATTGGGCGCTGCTATTACAGAATGTTTAAGTGTTCAATGCAGTTTTATCGGAGTGGTTCCGGAAGTGTTAAGAGGTTAGTATTGTTGTATTTTAATTGTGGATTGATGGCTTCTGCAATTGTTTTGCGAGGGTTTTCAAAGGAGTGTGTTGGTAAGAACTCTTGTAATTTCTTAAATTACCACAGAAAATTTAACAATCTGGTTCTTCACATTTATTTACATGCTCAAATTGAATGCTTACAATAGATGATTGCACGATTCGTAGCCAGTAGAGGAAATTGTCGATCCATAATTTCATGCGCCTCATTTTTGATTGCACACTTATGTTATTCCTTTTGTGTCCAAGGTATTCGGCACCACTTTCCGAAACTTGTGAAAGGATTTACAGCGCAAACATCCGCAGTTGCGCAGCTTGCTTTAGGACATTCGTATTCAAGAGCAAAAGTTAAATTCAATGTAAATAGGGTAGATAATATGATTATACAGTCGATAGCCCTCGTAGATCAACTCGATAAGGACATAAATACGTTTTCGATGAGAATACGTGAATGGTATTCGTATCATTTCCCGGAGCTATATAAGATTGTCCCGGAGAATTATACCTACGCGAGATTAGTGCAACAAATCAAAAATAGGAAAGAATTATCGGAAGAATCCTTAGAAAAATTGGAAGAAATTACAATGGATTCTGGAAAAGCTCAAGCAATTTTAGACGCGGCAAGGTCTAGCATGGGAATGGATATTAGTCCGGTTGATTTATTAAATATAGAACTGTTTGCGAGCAGAGTGATTGCATTGGCAAATTATAGAAAAGAATTGGGACATTACTTAAGGACAAAAATGAATGACGTAGCTCCAAATCTTGCTGCTCTGATCGGTGAGCAAGTCGGAGCTCGATTGATCTCGCATGCGGGATCTTTGACAAATTTAGCCAAGTATCCAGCTTCGACAGTTCAAATATTAGGTGCAGAAAAAGCTTTATTCAGAGCTTTGAAGACAAGAGGTAAAATGTTTCTATTCTCAAGCGATTATGTGTGTAAAATTCTCGTTGCTTTGTAGGAAACACACCCAAATATGGCCTACTCTTTCATTCGACATTTATCGGACGCGCTGGTACGAGAAACAAGGGAAGGATATCGCGTTATCTTGCGAACAAATGCTCGATCGCGTCTCGTATCGATTGTTTCGCCGAAGCCACCACGAATATTTTCGGGGAAAAACTGAAACAACAAGTAGAGGACCGCTTGAAATTCTACGAGACCGGCGACATTCCTAAGAAGAATGAAGAGGTCATGAAGGAAGCGATGGAGGAGTTGGAGAAAGATATCGAGTTAAAAGCGGAGAAAAAGAAGAAGAAGAAGAAGCGGAAGTCCAACACCGAAGTTGTGACTCCTCAGGAAAATGGCGATAGTACTCTGGCCAACGGAGTAGAAGAAGACGGTGGAGATGAACCGCCCAAAAAGAAGAAGAAGAAAAAGAAAAATAAGCAGCAGGACGAAGTTGACGAATAAATTTTTTTGTGTATTTTTTTCTCATTTTTTGTGTAGATAGCTTATGGTGAACTTATATTCTGTACTTTTTTTTTTTAATATACCTATATATATTTTGACAATTTGTGTTTATTTGGTCGTTCTTTTATACTATAAAAAGTACAACTTGCTATAAGCTGTGTTGTCAATCACTCTTTGAAAATAGCATTAAATTAGATACAAGCCACTCAAAAAAAGTTTTTGAAAGGTTGTTCCGTTCGGCCACCTAACCGAGTTTTCATAAACTATTTGGTAATGTAGGTAAAGAAGGAACTCTATAAACAGCGGAAGATTTAAAATGAAAAACATGAAGATTCTTATAAAATACTGTTATAATTTATACATTCTAAGCATGTGGATATATCTACACAGTAGTAGACTGTTATAGATTATATTCCAAAATCATCATGGAATGTACAAAATATAACATTTCAATGTGTTCGTAATTAAAATAATGTAACATGGAAATTGTAAAAAATAAAATAAAATAATGAATTACATATGTAATGCTTATTATAATTATACGAATGCAAACAACACATTAAGCTATGTAAAGGCAATTTATGGGAACATGTAATTCAAAATGCTATACACAAATATCTACCATAAAACATTGGCGCCATTGCAGTAATACAAATTCAACATGTATCTTCTAAACTTTATGAAAATACCATAGGGAACAATAGTCAGTTGGTGTCACGAGAACAATGAGAAATAATATTCGGCAATAAAGTAGAAATGAATATATTGATCAAACAAGTTTGGGAAATAATCATGTACAGCGACATCTAGCATAAGAACGGTTTACTAAAATACCACTCTTTAACTTGAAAATATGGCCGACTTTCTTTTTCTGAAAATTCCTTCTATATCGACAATCAGAAAAGTAATAGATTCATGGCGGTGTTTTTCATATTTCAAGGAACAAAAAAACGTTACATAGGAAAATTTTTGGGTTTTAAAGAAAAGTTCCAGATGACATCTATATTCAAATATATTTAATTTACATTCATTTCTTTTACAAAAGAAATAAAGCTAATATATCTACATATAGTAGCACAATAATTTCATTATTAATAGGTGAATTTCATTTTTAGAAAGGACTAATTCTCGTTAAACGTGTTTTATATATTTTAATCAATCTAAATCACTAAATAAACAACTAACAAGATGAAAATAAAAGACAACAATCAACAGATAAATACATTTCGAATCAATAAACATACTCTATTGAGGTACTTAATTACATCTACTGCTATTACGATAAGAAAATCTAATATTTAAAAACGTAGCTCAAGGCTGCCATGCTTTGCATTTTTTCTCTCTCTCTCGACATTTTGAGGTTAATTCGAACCAGCATATTTTACGTCAATTTTCTTTTTGAGGTTAAAAATTTGCATTTACAAATTGAGGTTAGGATAACGTCGATATAAATTTTAATAATTTCCATGGAATACGTTGCACTTAAAATTCAATAGAATGGTGGATTTACACAAAAAGAATAAAAATAGAAATGATGTGCGAAAAAATATGGCAAATATGTATCACACGTAAAAATATCTTACCTGTGCTTCTGATTAAATCTATGATTAACAACTTTAAAACATGATGCAGCTTAAACTAACATTGAAATTCAACAGATCCTAATATGTACATATGTTTAATTCAATTTGAATACGTACAGTAATAAATGTTAGTACACATAAATACTTGCATCCTTCCCTAAAATACATCACGCCTAGGTCAATACAATTTTCATTTTTGCATACGCGATATTAACAATATAATAACTTAGTATGGAATGTTTACATATTCTATAGATAGAATTATAAAAAAATAGAATTTCGATTACGGAGAGGCCTATATTATAATACTCGATATGATAAATACACAATCATAATTGTTAAATAATAATAATAATGGATGTGGTACAATCAAATCCCACATCGAAAGAGAAAAATATTAATCGGTACTGTAGACCCCAAATTAGATAGCGAGATGTGTGGATGCGCCGTAGCCATTTTTAAAAACGGACACGCCCACTTACCACGAGAGGTAATAGTCAGAGTATATTTGTCAGTGGCGGATCATAAAGTAATACATGCTCAAACGCGAGAAATAGTTTTTAATGTTCTAATAATCTCATTTTTGATATTCCGTTTGGTAATGAATGTATATGCATATATTTCATAATACAAATGCTTAATTGTTTCTGTAACGTCTAATTGATTTCACAGTCAATCTACAAAGGGGGATCCTCATGCTCTACCTACTTCTAATTGGTTGATTGATTAACGTTTTGAACATTTAATTAACTGACATAGTATCAAGTTTGTATCTGAAAGTGTTGTTGTGCTGTGGCTAATTCTTGAATTGTGTGTCGTGAGTGTTCATAAAAAAGGATCCTGTATAACAAAGAGCCGAAATAAAATACTTTCAGAAAAAAGGCATGAAGCCAACTGAAATTCATAAAGACATTATGGCAACTATTGGTGAGTATGCTGTTTCTTGTGATATAGTCAAACGCTGGTGTCGAGATTTTAAATGCGGAAGAACATCTTGTGTGCCGGTGGTCCTCCCATAACAGTAACAACAGACAAAAACGTTAAAAAGCTGCACGATCTCGTAGTGCACGACGAGAACGGATGTGTAGTTTGCGCCACCTATAGTTTGTTGCAGCTTTATATAAAACCAATTACAAAGATTCCCAGTATTTCTAATGTTGCACGGAATTACTCCCATGGCTTGCCATCTAATTTGGCGTTTACAGTATACATCTTCTGTGAATAAATTAGTCGATTTGGGTTCTGCAAATTGCAAACCCGATGGTTTAATAAATCAGTTCTTGCATTAAAAAAAATATGAACTTGTAGCTATATTGACTCCAGTCAGCATTCTATTGTTAAAAAATGAGTTTCCATTGAAATCTAGGTTATGATTTTTGACATTTACAACATAACCTCACTTTTACCCAAATTTTATAGATCGCAACACGAAATTAAACAAAAAAAAATGTGCTGTGAAACGCGTTTATATATGTACGTAAGAAATAAAATCACTAGAATATAAATAAATTAATAAATCAATCTCCTTTCATCCTTACACATCATCGAAGATTCCTCTCGGCGGCATACCAACCCTGTTTCGGTTATTCGTGATGGTTAATTGATAACTTTCGGCGAAAGTAGGCTCCAATTCAGTCGAACTGTCATACCGTTCGTTGATGATATTCCTAGTGCTGATACCGAATCTAGAATCGATATCCTGCGAGATATCGGGGGGGAATCTGGTGTCTACGTCATCTATTTGGATCCTCGTCCCGTCGTAGGAGTCTAGATTTTCGCCGTTCCTCAAGAGATTCGTACGTGTGGATTCGTTTGGATCGTCTCTGCCATTGGGTCTGATCGTATCCGTGCTGCTTCTATTTCGAAACCTGTTCGTGTTGGGAAAGCGTTCTTGATATTCGCGTCTTCGGCTCATGGATTCTTCGGCACGTTGTCGTTTACGTTTTTCTAACAAACGAAGACAAGAAAATGTATGAAGGAGCGATATAGAATATCCACGAACAAGGAAAGGTTCCCGGGTGTCAATTTCAGATCTTAATTAAACTTGGTAGGTAAATAGAGTATGTTGAGACTTGTAAAGAATTTTTTTTTTGTTTGTGTTGGAATTCACTCTGAGGTAGTGGAACACCTCTTCGAACATTCACAGATTTTCAGTTTTTTTCATTTAATTCTTGAACGGAAGTAGATAGAACAAAAATTTAAATCCAAATATTGTATCTTAGCGAAAGATCTTTCGAGACACGTTAATGCGGTATATACAGGGTGTTGCATTTAAGCGCCACTCTCTTATACTAGGGTTGAATAGTAATGTGGAACAGAAATTAACACAAGTTGTTCATCTTAATCTTAATTCAAGTCAAATCTATCAAAAATCCCAAGATAAGAATGTTAAAACGAAATTATAAACAATAATGGATCTAATGTAAGACCCTAAGGCACACCGCGAGTTAAAAAACACTAAAATTCAACACCAACCTCTCTTGATTAACTCCCTTCCTTCATTCACAAGGTCCGTAGTCATTTCATCCTCCCCAAGGAACTGATGGAAGCCTAACATCGATAAAATCCTTGATCCGATGCTAAAATATGTCGCCAGACAGAAAGCCAAGATTGCCATGGGGAAATATACGTTGAATCCGTCAGAAATTATAGCAATCACATCCATATGACCCATTATCTGCAAAGTATTCATCAATTGCGTTTCCACACAGTATTTCGATTACCATACCTGGGTATAATGCGTCTCCAAAACTTGAACCTTTATAATGTGACTATCCATGTGGATGAGACCCAAGAAATTCAAACACAGAGGCGGGGTTAGACGGCTCAACATCATGCCAGAAAATATTAGACTGTATTCGTTCGTTTGATGGTGGGGCGCTAGATAGTAGAGATTGAGCAGTTTTATCTTGAGAACTGTCGAATATGCGCAGTAGCTCAGGTATAGTATGATAACGGTCGATAAGATCTGAAAAGAAAAGCATGGAATAGAACTGGAATGTGGGGACGTATTTAAAAAGTAAAATCATAAAGATGGCCAGGGTGTGTGAAGATAATTTAATAGTATCGAAAATTTTGACAGTAATTGACATTGACAAGTGACAGGTAAATTTAAGATAGTAAAAATTTTCGATCAATACAAGTAAAATTAGAAAGTTTTGCTATAATTTTAAAATTTAATTTTGTAAGGTGGGAAAAATGCTGAAAATTATGTTTTCTTCTTCTTCTAATAGTCTCTATCCGTTTCAGATGTTGGCTACTCCGCTTGGAATTCAGTCATATTCACACCAAACCAGGTTCTCAATTTCACTACTTCAGGTGGTTCAGGTCTTGTGTTGTAAAACACATGTTTTCCATGCATTCTTCAATTCAGCTGTATTAATTATCGTATTTCCTTCGTTGTTGATGGTTAAGTGCCTACGTCTGTATGTCCCAGTAATTTCTTTAACTTTTCGGTGTACGTTGAAGTTGTTGTTTTGCTTATAATGTCTTGATTTCAGTGGACCTTTCTTTAATATTTGCTTCCTTAGCTTCTTTGATCATTCGCTTAATGATTCCGTTTATGTTGTTATATCGGATGGTCTCACCCTTCTTTTTACGTCTTTGTTCCATTAATTCTAAAATCTCGTTGGCCATCCAAGATCTCTTTTTTGTTGGATTAGGTTGTAATGGGACATCTTTAAAATTTTAATCGTTGTGCTGAATTTACTCAGTTGATCTTCGTATCTCAGGCCTGCTATCGATTAAATTTTATTATTTAAATGGGTCTTTAATTATGTTTAAACGGAATAAATTGCATTTTCACCTTAGAACTTTTGAGAGAAACTGATGGGGCATAAATTTAAAGTAGGAAAAATAGCTAATACTAATGGAAAAAGAGAAAAATTTCCTAGTTAACTCATTTAACGTTACCTCGATGGTTAAATAGTCATAATTATCCTTCGAAGCATTCACAATTATAGCAAATATCGATAGTGGTGGTGATTTGTTGAAAAAAGTAACCTCTGACCAAACAACAGTCACCGATAGGATCCCAGCCATGACTGCAAGCGTTTTCTTGCAGTAGCTGTAGAAAAAGCATTTCCAATACCACTCTGAAACAATATCCGATTTACAGATTCAAAGGTATTTCGTTTAACAGACAATTGCTTCACCTATTATAGAATTGTAGAAAAACCTAGTCAATCTATTTCTTGGGGTTTCGAATGTGTGCTTGAACATGCGATCACGTGAATTTAGGTTTTTCATTACGTCTTCGAGAGAGAATATCCTTTCGACTAGTATATTCCATTGCGTTTCGGTTCTTTGGAGGACTTGCAAAGCTTTTATAACCTGAAAGATATCGATTAATTAGGTAGGATCAAACAAATTCCTCTTAAATTTGTAATCGAAGATAATAAGTGGGGCGCAGTCAGTAGGATACATCGTTTGATGTTAGAGATCAATTTTATATGAATTGTTATAATACCTGCTTGTGTATTCGAATGAAAGCCTTCTCATTGGGGCAATCGATAGGCGTGTCCTCTGGTAAGAATCTTCTGTTCATACGTTCTTTCAATTCTATCGGAATCTTCTGCAATATTGTTTCTAAATTTGGATGTAATGGATGCGATGACTTTACTGCCAAAGACATTGCTTGCAAGGACTATAATAGCAAAAACAGTTATAACAAGTAATTTAGTAAAGTTAACCAGCGTTACCTCTAAAACATCATCTACACTTTCTTCGGCTTCAGCTTTATCGGAGCTCAATTTAGCAGCTTTAAAATAAGCATGGTTAAGAACATAGGAGTAATTTGAATTATTCCATAACTTCCTTGGAACTTCAACTAGAGCATAACCAAGCAACAGCACCAACAGGAACAAACCCCAAGTGTTACTAGCAGATGAAGCGATTGCTTTCAGTTTAGGCCTGAAAAATTATTACAATTGCAACTCGAATAGAAACTAAAATTACTCACTGCCTTACCAGTCAAGATTTATACCTGGTTTTAAAGCTAAATATATAAGTAAAACTCCACAGATAAATAAATACGACCCGTAATATATAGCGTTATCGATCAAGGCGGATTTCAACTTTCCTTTAATCGTAAAATCACCAGCCTTTATATATGATTGCATCATAGGCATTACTAACCATGTTAAACATTGCATCGACCAGTAAACTGTTCTCCAAAGATTTGGAAACACTTCCTCTGGAACATTGCTCCATGGTTCTATGCATGTCACAGTATTATTTGTAAAATTGGATTCGGTGCTTTCAAAATGTATGTTATTTTCCGTACATTGTCTGAAAACCGTCTTCAAACAAGTAGAGTATGAATAATTAATTTCGATCTATTTAAAAGTGTAACTTACCGATATAACATCTAATGGTAATGCGAATATAATCAACAAACTGAAGTACCAAGCTAATAATACGACTAGGGTAACAACTACGTGATGTCGGAACCAATTTCCATATCTGTATAATACACTGGACGCGATAATAAATGATAATAAAAGTTTCGATACTAAAGGACCGTAATGCATATCTTACGAAAGCTTAAACTATTTATGCAGCTTTATCGTTATTCTTATTTTCAGTTGCGACTGTTTGAGCGTTCTTTTGCATCTGCTCCAGTTTCTCGAGCGTGTAGCTTTTCAACGGGATTAATCGCGGTTTGCACAGTAATAACTCTTTTGTATCTTCAATAAGTAGCTGGCCAGTTTTTGGGAGAACAGGATTCAAGTCATTATTCACTGACATCCTAATATTATTCTTGATGGTATTTATCACACATTCTATTCTAGATTTATAGGCATTACATTAGATGAGGGTTGTTTTTCGATCTGTTTAAATATTGGGTTAAAGATTCATATACGTTGAACGTTTCACGTCAAAAGTGACGTTTGTAGGTAAAAAAATAAACTAGGTATGGGTAATATTTAGAATAGGAAATTACTAGAACTTTACGAAAGGAAAATGGGAAGAAATTGATTATAAAAACCTTTTATAATTAGCAGAATATCTTATTTGTTTGTGATAATAAATGGAAACCTTTTTAACTATGTAAATAGAACCCGTAAAATTATTTTTTATAGTGCTAATTTACGTCTAAGGATTGACGTCTTGTATTTCCGATCTTTCCAATAAAAGAATTTAAATTCCCTAGGCTGATAAACAGTAATAAAAGTATAAAGTCAAAAAATATGTTAGCACTATTATTTGTTCTTTGTTAAGTCCGCAAAATGAGTGGAATATTACAATCAGCTTTCGGTTATTTTAGCACATCGAACATTATCCAGAACGAGAATAGTTTTGTAGGTCAAGTAATCGAAATATCGAACGTTAAATTAAGAATAAAAAAGGTTATTGCTGAAGGTACTTATTATGACAAATATATTGATTTTTCTCGTTTAATCATTTATTGTTATTTCGTATAACATTCAAAGGTGGATACGCCGTCGTTTTCGTTGCTCAAGACGTTTCTACCGGCGTCGAATACGCATTAAAGGTAAATCGAATATTATTTAATACATATTAAATTACCACATCATTTCCCTAGAGGTTATTAGCAGCTGATGAGGATTCCAAGAAAAACGTAATACAAGAAGTGAACGTCCTTAAAAAATTAGCCGGTCACCCAAATATAATACAGTATTTATCCGCCTCCTACATCGACAAAAGCAATACATCACATGGCCAACATGAGTTCTTATTGATCACTGAACTTTGTACAGGTGATAATTAAATTGTCCCCGAAAGGTATGTTAGCTTAATTATATTCGATTTGTGTATCATAGGTGGTTCGTTAGTAGAAATTTTACAATCTAGAAGTACCCCTTTCGATCCCGAAACAGTATGTCGGATTTTCTATCAAACGTGCAAAGCCGTAGCTCACATGCATACATTGCCCGAGCCTATCATCCATCGAGATTTAAAGATTGAGAATTTGTTGATATCGACCGATGGTATGATTAAATTATGCGATTTCGGATCGTCTACGATGCAGGAATTCCAACCGGATTTAACATGGACTTCGAATCAAAGATCGATGTTAGAAGATAATGTAAGTGTATATGCGATTTATGTTTTATGATGAGAATATGTTATTTATATTTCTTCCAGTTGGCTAAGTTTACAACCCCGATGTATCGAGCTCCGGAAATGATAGATACGTGGAATAATTTTAATGTAGGCAAAGCTGTGGATACGTGGGCTTTAGGATGTATACTGTATGTTCTTTGTTATATGAAGCATCCATACGAAGATAGTTCAAAGTTACGGATTATTAATGCAAATTATACGCTTCCTCCAGATCCTAAATATTCCTGTTTTCATAGTATAATACGTGAGTTTTCTTAAATATATGCATATATATCTACAGTGGAATTTGTATATAATGATGTTGCCACTACGTGTTTATAATAATTAATTTAGGTGGAACAAAACTACCCCAAAATGTTACACACTGTATATGTTTGTTTATCTTTTATATTAAAAAAGTTTAAAGAATCTTATACAGGGTGTGTCAAAAATATGGTGTGAAGTTTTAATTTCTCACTTATATTCCTCTATTCTATTCAACTTACCGAAACAATTCTACCAACTTAAAATATAACACATGCTATGGCGCTAAATTGATAAATATGAACCATTCGAAATCTACCTTATTTTTTGCATTTACTAATTATTAATCAATTCAGGCGGATGTTTTGAAGTCGACCCGGGAAAACGCCTGACAGCACCGCAAATTTTAGAGCGACTGGCGGCAATAGCCGAAAGTAACGGTTACAACTTGAGGGCGCCGTTGGACATCACAGCGAAACCAACAACTTCTATTTCCAGCGATCTCCTTACGAATGATATAACGAACGCTAACGGAATCAAGACTGTTCCACCTCCTAGGCCCGTTCAACCCTCTCCAGCGCACAACGCCTCCAGGCAGTCACCTCCAACAGTAAGTTCCTTGTTTGGTTTCTTTTTGCGGTCACGAAAGCTTCCCATTTTAAACAGGATTGATGAAAAACCGATATCCTTTTTGGCAATATTTTGTTAGGAAAATTATCGTTGGCAATCTTGGTTGTCGCGGTATTCGTAAGAAATACGGTAAAACATGCTGGGGTTGGTCGACAAATAAGTTAGAAGTTATTGGAAACTAAAAATGAATTAGATAATTGATTGAAATGATAGCGTTTGGGATATTTTTCTTATTAACAGGCGCCTAAAAATAATCCACATCCACCTCAAAGACCCACACCGATCCAGCATCCTCCAAACAGGCAGCCAGAACCTCAGAAAAACGTTCCCAGCGGCGGGGGTGGTTTGTTTTCGTCGTTGAAAGGTGTTTCAGGAAGTTTTTTCAAGAACCTCAAGGACACCAGTTCGAAAGTAATGCAAACTATGCAGCAGTAAGTCAGATTCCATCCTAGAAGAACGTTCCTGTTTTAATTCCTCTTTCAGGTCAATCGCAAGGACCGATCTCGATATGAGCTACGTCACGTCTCGCATCATAGTGATGCCTTATCCGTCGGAAGGCATCGAATCCGCCTACAGGATCAATAACATCGAAGACGTACGGGTTTTCTTAGATAGCAGGCATCCGAACAATAAATACTCGGTATACAACGTTTCCGGTAGGTCGTACTACTCGAAATTCGGGCAAGCGAGGGTCGTCGACTGCAGCTTCGCATATCCCGAACAATTTAAGGCGCCTTTACTTAATTCTTTGTACCAATTGTGCGAAGATATCTACCAGTACTTAGCGGGTGATAGTAGGAATGTCTGCGTAGTGCATTGTATGGTAAGTTGTTGCTGCGTAAATATAATATGATCGGACGAAGCGTTTAGTGTAATAGGAATAAATTAAGCAAGTGATCGAAACAACCGAATTTCTACAAATTCGGATTATAGAGGTTACACTGTGTTCGCTTTTAGTACTACTATAATCCGTATTAGTACCTAAATTAATCTTCCTCTTCTAATAAAGGACGGAAAAGCCACTTCGGCAACCTTAGTCTGCGGATTATTGATTTACGCTGGTCTCTACGAAGTTCCTGAAGATGCTCTGCAGATGTTCGCCGTGAAACGTCAGCCGCCTAACATGCGACCTTCGGAGTTACGGTACTTATATTATCTAGCCGATATCGTGCGAGATCCACCTGTTTATCCTCATTACAAGCCGATTACCATAGTTAACATACAGATGCATCCTGTTCCGTTATTTACGAAAGTACGGTAAGTACGATGTGCTTAACGTTAATCCTAAAATGTTTGACGTTGACATTGACGTTTATTTGACATTTGACAGACGTCAAAATATATAGAATTCTTTGATATTCTGTTTTATTATTTTTTTTTATTTTGTTCTTGGACGTGGACGTAAATTTGCATGTTTAAGATTCCATTCTCAACAAATGGACGAATTAAGGTAATTTCATGGTTGTGTTTTGTCGGAGATTGAGTGAAACCTTAAATCCTAACCTTGAATTTCTTTTGGTTGAAGCTAACTTGACATCAAATACGTAAACAAAAACATTAATAATTTTTGTTGTTTATTTTTGTTTTTTAGTGTGGTTGTAGTTTTTAATATTTATATTAACAAATTTCATTGGCAAAATTCATTTTGACGATTGAAATTGTAATTTCCCAATTTTAGTCGCTTACTTGACATTTAACAAACGTAAAAGGCATCTGCCAAATTTTGTTTTATACTTTTTATTGGAGGCAAACGTGAAATATTGGATGCTAACGCTTTTATTGACAATAAAAAGAGTTGGTTAGAGCTAAATTCATATTATCCTGCGTTAGCAAATTTTAAGAATTAACTAAAAAATAAGCATCATATGTCGATATTCTTTTTCATCATTTTATCGCTCCTTTTGAGAAGTGAATGCAGTTTTTGTGATTTCATAAGTAGTCTCGGCAAAGTGGGGCAAGCTACACCGAATCATCAGAGTTTCAATCATACAGAATACGATTTTAGAACCAAACTTGGGACAAGAGGACTAATCTGGATGGAATTCGTCTCTAAAAATTTGAAAACATGTGAAAAGTGTAATGACTTTGTTTTAGTACGAGAAAATCTGAATCCTTGTCAGTAACACTTTCAACTTTTCGTTTACACTTCCATTTTTCGGATACTCGATTCTCCGTGCCTCGCGCTTCACCCCTCAACGTTGTTCTCCGCACAGCATTGAAGCTTCCCCTCTTTGCCGAGACTATTCATAAGCGTAACCGATTTTAAAAGTCAAATAAGAAAAACAATACTCTAACCTGAAAATTGCTACGATTGACATTCATTTGATTTTCCCGAGATGTTAGAAGCATAGTAAATCTATGGTATTCTTTTTAAATTGTATAAGCTTCAACAATTTGAATAATTTTGAATTAATAGTGATTCTAACCTCAACATTTTTGACGTTGACATTTAAAATGACACTTAACAGGTGTCAAAATTATAGCATTTTTTTTATATGCTTGTACATTTTTTTCTTTCATAACAAAACCAATTCCCCAATCCTTCTTAAAAATAGATATTTTAAAAATTAGAGATACTTTACCACATCCAAATTTTTAGCGATGGATGCAGACCCTATGTTGAGGTATTTAGTGATAACCGATGCATAGTATCGACATTGCAAGACTACGACAGGATGAGATTATATAACGTAACGGATGGAAAGGTATTTGTCTTTAATTTACGCCTAAACATTCTCATTTCTACTCGTTTTTTTATCTTAGTGCATTCTACCAATTAATACGACAGTTTGCGGTGACGTCTGTATCGTGATCTACCATGCTAGAAATGTACTAGGGGGCGTCATGACGCAGGGTAAGGCGACCGGAATCAAAATCTGCCAGTTCCAATTTCATACGGGTTTCATTTCTGAAAACGAGACCTGCTTGAATTTCATCAAATCGGAGCTTGACGAATTATCGGAAGGTCAAGAGCATTATCAGCAGAAATTCACGGTTTCCGTTAGTATATTTGTATCTGACACCGAAAGAATACCGTCGCAACCTGCTCCTTGGTATACGGATAAGACTTTTAGGATCATGGACACTGTATTTAGTTCGCAAATTGAGAAAGATGAAACCGTAGATAATTTTGGTATGTTCTTTGGTTCTTGGTGATGCAAGTTCTATTAACTAAGTCTTTTTCTTTTTACTGTTA